>CM023614.1:3291834-3316834 GCA_013358685.1 Antennarius maculatus
TTTTGTCTCTCACAAGGCTGTGAATGAGTGATAATGATGAGTATTTCTGCCTGGATTATTTCTCATGCAGGGTTTAGGTCATTTGAACGTAACCCTTGACTGGTGACAGTGAATATCTATTGGGCTGTAAATAAAGGCTGAGGTTGTTTGTTCATGAGTGGTGTCGTCGCTTTGGATACACGCAGCTCTCAGATCACTTAAAATAAAAAAAAATGCTTTCATTCACCTTAAAACAGACAATTGTTTCGAATTTGTAGTTAATGTTTAACTGGTTATGTATTCGCTATGACGCTGGGGATAGCTTTACGCGGGCGGACACACACACACACACACACGCACACTCAACCCTGACTGAAGGAGTGCTTACTATTTGGCCAAATGCTAGCTGACTTCAACAGCTTGTGAGGAACTTTCAGTGTCTAGCTCTGAGCCAGGACATTACCAGACACTGCTATTGTAGCCTGAATGAACTCCCCCTCGGAGATGACCACGCCCATATCCGGCACTGAACCCCTAAACTGCTGGTGTGGTTTTGGGCTTAAAAAAAGGTATCTGTTGAGAGTAAAAAGAATTTTTCCCTGCTCTACCTGTAAAGGTAGAACAGGGAAAGAGCTGCTGTTATTGAACCCAACTTGTCCCACATGAGAAAAAGGGGCAGGGAAAAATTCCATGAACCCTTATTGCACTATGATCGCGCCCCGTGATCAGATTACGTGATGGTTTTAAACCAATCGTAACAAAGAAAGTCTGTCACGTGGATTGCTGCTTGCATCTTTACACGACAGTATAGATGTGAAACTCTCTTCCGGTTTTTTACTTGGAGCCAATTGACCATGGAAAACCGGAGACATGATTGTTTACATTTGATCTAGGACAAAAGGTTTAAATGGCTACTTTTATTGGTATTATCAGATGGCACGTGCGATTTTCTGTCCATATAGTCGCCATTATACAAGCTGGGAAACTACTCTCACGTGCGTTTAGTCATTACCGGTCGTTAGTGGAAATTGTTAGCGGTACCGTGCGCGCAAATGACTACCGCTATCGACTGCGCTACCGTACGCAGTGTGCGCTGGTACGGTGTTTTTGCACTTCGTTCATATTGCCTCTACAATGCCTAATTCCTCCATTGCGGTATCAGTAAGTCACACCAGGTGAAGCCCCTGACCCACAAGGACTTCCAGATTGAGCTGTGGCCCTGCTGTGTCAGGTGGACACAGCAGGGCCACAGGGCCACTTTGTTAGGAGGACTAGCTACGTGATGTGCTGTGTCTCATTTTGAACAGAAACTTCTTTGAATCAATCAATCAATCAAGTTTCATTTATATAGCGCTTAATCATGGCAACAGACATTTCAAAGCACTCTGACTGACAGAAAAACCCAACTGAACCCTCTAGATCAAACATAAGCGACAGTGGCGGGGAAAAACACCCTCATTGAGGAAGAAAGTCCGGGCAGGACCCAGACTCTTTTGGGCAGCCATCTGCCAAAAGGTGGGTAGAAAAGTAATACAATGAAGATAAGGACAGGTTAAGAGAAAGAGAGACAGAGAGAGAGAGTGGTAGATAGGCCAGATACTGTAGAGTCAATGTCTTTATGGTTATAATTAGACGATTTGATGCAGGCGCTGAATTGGAGACGGGAAAGTCAGGCTGCGTTCACCGGCTCCTGGGTTGTTGCCTTCAATACATGTTCCCCATCATGTGGTTGGTAAATTAAAGGCACAATTACAGCTGCATGGATGGCTGTATATGGTGGCACGGAGGAAGAAAGGAAGCAGGACCCCAGCTGATGGACAGATAAGGGGTGAACCTGAGAAAAACTGTCAGGACATAGAGCACAGAGACTCCAGGGAAAAAGTTGAGTTAGTAGGGTGTGATTGAAGACTAGGAGAGAGAGGTCGGAGAGGAGGAGGAGTAACAGAGAGGGTCAGAGAGAAGAAGGAGGAGAGAGGAGCTCAGTGAGTCTGGATGTTGAGTCTCCAGCAGTTTAGGTCTATAAGAAAAAAACTTAGCAGCCTAAGCTGCCTTGAAGACTGGCATAAGTGACACAAACTGTTTATAATTATGTTAGAAACCCATGGAAACCTTTTTTGAGTTCAAAACCACATCCATGAGCATGTTTTTGGTTTGTATGTGCGATAAAATAATTTTTTTCCATTTTCGAATTTGACTGTGTCTATTTTGGCCCAACAAACTCCTTTGAAGAGTGGCACAAGTGACACAAACTGTATAAAGTTATGTTAGAAGCCTATGGCAACCTTTTTGGAGTTCAAAATCAATTCGATGAGCATGTTTTTGGTTTTTATGTACAATAAAATAGAATTTTTCCATTTCCGAATTTGACTGTTTGTGTCTATTTTGCGCCAATGTGTCAATATAATAAGTTATAGGGAAATAAAAACTATCTCTTCATATAGCTGAAGTTGTGCTGAAGATAACAATACCAAGCATGGGTATGTTAAATCATTTTTTATGTGGTATATAGAGACAAATATCAAAGGTACCAAAAAATGGCCACAATAAGTCAAGTTTAAGAGTTAACAGGCATAAATCTTCAGCAGAACCAAGACTTGTAGTGGGCGACAATCTGCCTTGACCAGCTGGGTGGCAAAAGAGAGAGAGAGAGTGGGTCAGTGACATAGAGAAAGAGACAGACATAGAGAGGCAATCACAAAGAGAGACAGAGAGAGGGAAAGAGTGATAGAGAGACAATGACTTAGCAGGAGGAAGAGGGATGGAACAAAAAAGGGAACAGGAGCAGACAGAACATCATAAACTAGTTATTTATCAATGCAGTGGTTCATACAATGTGAGGAAGCTGCTCATGCTCCTGTAAAGAGCCAGTCTACAGGAAGTATTAAACTACAGATGCTAATGCTAGCAGTGACGGTAACAGTTGTACTGATGATTTGTAGCAGGGAGCGACGGTCACAGGTCAAAAAGAAGCTAGTGACATGAATTTCTGGAATTTGATTGAACAAATACAGACGGCGATGAAGAGGAAGGAGCTCAGTGCAACATGGGAGGTTCCTTCAGCTGTGTAGGCTGTGACAACATAACTATTCAATGGATTAACCGCAGAATGTTCTAGTGGGGCCATATGGCATAAGATCTCTTCAAAATATTGGGGGGGGGGGGGTGATGGGGATGATAAGGGCTTTAAAAGTTGTATTGGTCTTTAATAGGGAGCCAATGCTGAGATGCTAACATAGAGGAAATGTGATATCTTAATCTGGTTCCTGTTAGAATCTATTGTATTATGGATGAGCTGAAGATGTTTAAGAGAGTTGTTGGGGTAACCTGACAGTAATCAATCACACTAATCTTGCCTTGAAGGAATAAAGACATAGACTACCTTTTCTGAATCATGTTAAGGACTCAGACAGTAAATCTGACTGTGATTCTGTCTAGATGTGTGTTCAGCTTCATTTGATTAATGGTTTTAAAGCAAATGGGACAAAAGGGGGCTAGACTTGATGCCCATGATGATGTTCTGACTGGGACTGGGAACCATGTCCACAAGCACCACCGAAAAGACTGGAGGTTCATCCTCTAGGGATACTGTCAGTGCAACCATTGGGGAGAGTAGAGGTGCAGCATTGGACACACAAGCAGAGTGATCCAACTACACACATCACACTCATGCCTTTAGTGACTGAAGAAGAAGCAATGTTTTCAACAGCTCCTGAGAGTTTGTGAGCTTGTAGCGAAAATAATCTAAGAAATAAAGAGTGCAGCCCTGTTACTATTTACTAGGCTCAGAAGCAATTCAGGGTATTGTTTCCCTCATTTAGTCACTCATGAATCAGGCTGCCATTGTTGAATTACTTAATTCACCATATAACAACCCCAACTTGCCTGTAGAGAACCAAATGGGAGCTGGAAACTAGTCAAAGAGCTCAGAGCTGTGAATGAAGCTGTAAATCATTCAGCCTCAACTGAACCCAATTGTCAAACACTGATGTCATAGGCTCCTACATATTCCTCTTGTTTACTGTTTGGTTGATTCGGTAAATACATAGTTCAGCATTTAATTCATTCTGACTCACAATTTTGGTCCAGGCACACATTTTCACCTGTGCTATGTTTTATGACTTTGTTGCTTCATCTCGCCTTCACATAACTTGTGTTTTGTGGTGAGAACTATTAGACATCAATCTGGTTAGTCAATCATTTGCCTCCACCTTCTTGGAACTCTCTGCAACTTTTATCTGAGAAAATTCTCCTACATGCATGACAGGCCCAGTGACGCACACAATTACAGCTGCAGATTATGTCAGCCATGTTATAAAAATGATCATTGTGATTATGGTCGACGTGGGAAGGAGAAACAATGCAGAAGAACAATACTCACTGAATTCCATGCAATGATCCTGGAGTAGCTGAGACAGTAATGGCATTTTTACTGTCTGTGTTATTTACCCATTATGCACAGCAGCTTAACATCACCTGCGATCAGAATCTACGGCATGTCGACTGGATTTAATGATAATTAATGTTCCCTATTCTACCCACTGAGAATCAGTGGTTTGGAGTAAAGCAGCCATCCTGCTGATGAGGGACCTCTCCAGGTGATGTGAATGAGTCTAAGTCAAAAACAGAGGTTTGTGTTGAGGGTGTGGTGTGGGAATGAAAATGTGGATTACTACTCTATCACTAATGCGTGCACATTTTCAGCTGGCGCATGCAGACACAACTGATTTGGTCTGTAATGAGGAATATTGGACCGATGACTTCAGACCATTGTTTTTTCTTTTCAATTTTAATTCTTGGGTTTTGTTCAGTTGTTCAGATATAATAATAATAGTCATACAATATACCTGACCTCATGTCCATGAGTACAATTACATTTGCTAGATGAACAATGCGGTCGCTGGGCATGAAAATGACAACTGTCAGACGCTAACTAATTTGCTGTGCTGTGCTGTGCGCTGCTTTGTGGCTGGCAGAAGATAGAGCCTTTAGTCTTGTCTCTAAATGAAAGAGACAAAGAGAAGCTACGGCTGAGCAGATAAGAAGTGAGCGGCATCAATGCAAACTTTAACGAGAATAAATTCATGGGAAAGTGTGTCATAATAAATAAGTAATTGGGACTTAGAGCAGCCACATTCAGTGCTGTGTTGCTGCTGTGATTTTATTGAATTTGACGATGTGGCCTCTTGATGCTGTTGGCTTGTCTGTGTTGTCAGTTTGGGTGTTTGTCTGTGTACAGGTATACATGTCCGTGTTAATACCTTTGTCAGTGTCACCCGTGCTTCATTGTCATTCTGCTGAGAGTTAAGTACTTTTAATTACGTCGCAGCATTCCTCTCTAACAGCGCTCTGTTTTGTTTGTCTTTGTCCCCTTTTTTCATATGAGATTCCCTCTCCCTCTCTCTCTCTGTCAGCATCTTCCTTCCTTTCTTCATTTACAATCTCCCACACACTCCCTCTTTCTCAAATTCCATTTCAGTGTCTTGCTTTGGCAGGACATGCTGAGCTAGTGCCAAGGCAATAATGAGAACTGTCAAGCAGCGACAAATGAACAGGTGAGAAAGACGCGGGGAGAAAGAAGGAGAGACGAGGAGACAGAGGGAGAGAGAGACGTGAATATGAAGTACTGGCACTGCTGCGAGTACTGACAGTCCACTCACGCATGCATGGACACACAAGTACACTCCCATCCCACTTTCTAAGTCCACGTTGCATACCCAGCTGATAGCAAGGAAGTCAATACTGGCAGATGTCTCATCAGTCTAATTAGTGCTTCTCCTGATCATATGAAAAACATACTGAATTACAACCCTGCTCTAACATTCTCCTGGGTACTGGTTTTTTAGTAAATACTAGATCAGAAGTGGTGAGCAGAAGTCCTGGACCAGGTTCAACCAAATTCTTACACAAAAATATACCAAACTATGATTTTTCTAGATTTTACAGCAACAGTGTTAACCAGATGGTACTGGTTAACACTATCAACCTGTATTCTGTAATGTGTTGGAACTGAGGTGTCCTTTTCCAGATTACTGTCTGTGACTTGTAGAAGTCCTGACTGCGAGTCAATCACTATGAACAATGGATCCTACAGTGCTGTGTCCATACAGGTAGTCCTCAACCTATGAACACAATTGTTTCTGAGAGGCTGTTCATAAGTTGAATGTCCATGTTGTTATATATTAAACTAGAGGGAACCTGTGGGAACCTGTTTTCCGGCAATACTCTCATGTGACATAACATCTACAGTATATTCCCACTATTGAGTACGATGGCAGTTACTCAAGTAACATAATTTTCTTGATCTGCTCTGGCACCTCGGTTTCCTGCACACACACCTGAGATGTAATGGTCCCTATGTGATCAATCATCCTGAAGCTTCCTGGGTTTGTTGACAGGACATCAGCATCTTTGGTCATCTTGCCTGTGTCCAACAGAGTTTACTCTGACAGCATTGGTGTATATAGTACATTAAAGGGTTGTACCAAATAGCTCACTTGAGACACATACAGATTACCAGACTGTAAGTGATAATAATGTCTCTCTTTGGGTGCTAGAATTCTGGAACCATATCCAATGACCCTTTGCTTGTTGTAGTGCTGTTAAAGCAGTGCACCTAATCCTGAATTGGACCGGAATGGGAGGTCACAGGTCTGGGAAACAAGGATAGGTGGATTAAGCGGCATGCCTATGGGTTTGGCTGTGGTACACAGTTCTTTTTTTGTTTTGTGGGGGTTGTCCTTTATCACCTTTCCTAGGTCTGCCTACATTTTAATTTGGCTTGGTCAGGGTATTATTTCACCAGTTTCAGTAGGTTTCTACATCAATTCAAACAGTGGCTTTGTGAGCTAAATGAAATCTTGGATGAAGGAGCCAAAGAAATCCTGGGAGACTTGTCTCAGTGCACGGCTTTTCTCTTTGAGTACAATCTCTGCTGCTAAATGCTGTGGATCTGTCCTGACTCCCAATCCAGACAACTTAATACACAGAGTAATACAGCCCCTTTTAAAGGTATAGAGCACAGCACTCACCTTAAATACCATCCAGCACCCTCTAAACACACCTCTGTGGAAACTAGCAGTCTCTGAGGGGTCTGGATTCTTTGCTCATGAATCCTTGGTATTGCGTGCTGCCTTAACTAGTATGGAGAACTAAGTGTTGTCCCCCAAACTATCAAACAGGTCTTGGCTTCATGGCACTGGGATAGTCTTTTTCTTCAGCCACACACAGTTGCAGGCTTTGGCCATTGTTACAAGCACAAGCACCTGGGAGGAATATGAAGTCACAGATTGCGAAGCTGATCTGTTGTCCAGGAGATTCTGCACATACGCTTTAACCTCTGGTTCAGGGGGTTAAAGGGGCGGCAGTTGGGGCGGCAGTGGCTCAGTGGTAGAGCATGCGATAGAGCGGGTCGTCCAATGATTTGAGATCGGCGGTTCGATTCCCACTCCTGCCCAAAACACCCGGAGGTGAGCTGACAGTGGGAGGTGTCAGCTCACCTCTGGAGCACTGCCGAGGCGCCCTTGAGCAACGCGCCGTCCCCCTTACAAGTTGCTCATTTGGGGCGCACCAATAAAGGAGCTGTCCACCACTCTACCTCCTCTGCATGCGTACGGGCCTCCTGTGTGTGTTTGTGTTCAGGGCCTGTACACACATATATATGCGTGATTTGATTTGAACTAACTAGAGTGTGCTACTAATTTCCCTGCGGGGATTATAATCAGTATATAAAATTTTTTAAAAACTTTTTTTTAAAAAAGCAGAGATGAAATCTTTTGGTCCCCATACTGAACTCCCTCCGGATCCTGGCTGCGCTTCGAAATTCTGTCGATAAAAATTATGAACAGAACCGGTGATAGAGGGCAGCCCTGCCGGAGTCCAACATGCACCTGGAACAGGTCTGACTTACTGCTGGCTATGCAAACCAAGCTCGGTCATACAGGGACCGGACAACCCTCAGCAAAGGGCCCCTGACCCCATACTCCCGAAGCACTCCCCACAAGATAGGGACACAATTGAATGCCTTCTCCAGATCTACAAAATACATGTGGACTGGTTGGGCACACTCCCATGAACCCTCGAGCACTCGATGGAGAGTGTAGAGCTGGTCCACTGTTCTGCGACCAGGATAAAAACCGCACTGTTCTTCCTGAATCCGCGGTTCAACTATAGGTCTAATCCTTCTCTCCAGTACCCCGGAATAGACTTTCCCTGGGAGGCTGAGGAGTGTGATCCCCCTTTTCGAAAAAAAGGACCATCGCCCCAGTCTGCCAGTCCAGAGGTACTGTCCCCGACTGCCATGCGATGTTACAGAGACTTGTCAACCATGACAGTCCCTGTACATCCAGAGACTTGAGGTACTCAGGGCAAATCTCATCCACCCCCGGTGCTTTGCCACTGAGGAGTTTGGCAACCACCTTGGTGACTTCAGCTTGGGTGATGAACAAGTTCACATCTGAGACCTCAGTATCTGCTTCCTCTGTGTAAGACATGGCAGCGGGATTGAGGAGATCCTCAAAGTATTCTTTCCACCTCCCAACAATATCCCCAGTCGAGGTCAGCAGCTCTCCGCCTCTACTGTAAACAGTGTTGGCTGTGCACCGCTTTCCCCTCCTGAGGCGCCGAATGGTTTGCCAGAATTTCTTCGAGGCTGACCGATAGTCTTTCTCCTTGGCCTTCTTGGCCTCCTTGACCAGACTTTAACAATCTGATAAAACTAATATATAATTTTACTCTTTGTTTTTACTGAAACAGTTATGACGTTGTTATCAATAAAAATCATTAAAATTAACAGTTTATTTAGTTTTCATATTTTACTATTGGCAAAACTCTATCCTTGTGTATGTTTCTACCGTATATGCCGTTATTATTTTTGGGATGCATAAACGTCATGTAGGGATGCACAAATTTTTCTTGAAGCGCATCCCATGGTTGCACAACTTGCTTGAGGTAAAATGAACTCTGCATATATACAGGCTTTCATAAAGTTTGTACAGGCCCTTGAAACAACCAAGCATACACAAGGGGCCTGTAGGCATGCAGTAAATACAGGGAGGCAGAGTGACGAGCAGCTCCATCTTTGGTTTGCCTCGAATGAGCAGCTTGTGGAGGGGACGGTGACGGTGTCGTGGCCCAGTGCCTGGTCTGGTACTGATCTGACGGCTAGAACCTTTCGTCCACTGGTGGATTGCTGAATCAGGCGCCCTGGAGCAACTCGCCATCCCCCTTACAAGTTGCTCATTTGGGACGCACCAAGTAGGAGCTGCCCGCCACTCTACCTTCCTTGCATGAGTACAGGCCCCCTGTGTGTGTGTGTGTCTGTTCAGGGCCTGTACACACTAACTAACATGCATGTGATTTGATCTGGACTAACTAGAGTGTGCCACTAATTTCCCTTCGGGGATTACTCGAGTGTATAAATTTTTTTTTTTTTTAATTAAAGAGATAAAAGTTCTAACAAGTTTTAACAGTACTGTTGTCCACCACACTGATTTTATGGATTTTATCAATGGTATAGCAGCTATATCTCCTTCTCCTTATGCAAACACACCTGACTCCTCAATAGCATCTGTCAGGCAGCATCCTGCTGAAGCTTTTTATGGTATTCTAAATTCAGTGATGGTTGGTAATGTTCCTGTGTCTGAGTCTTTGCTGACCTGTTGGCTCTCTAACAGGCATCACTGGTTTGGCTAACCTTTGAGGTTGGTGTATATGCTTAATTGTTTGACCTTTTTGGCTGTTGGGGACTGATTTTGCCAATATATCTAAGATTAAGTCATCAGTTACACTTGTGTCGGAAATAAAAGACTTCAGTTGTTGCATAACACAGGCGTATTTTGAAGTTATTCGCTAATACCATGAAATAAGAGAAGTACTGTATTTCTAGTCATACTGAATGTCTAAGCTACCTTGCTCACATGCATGAGATACTCTCTGTTTTAGCCCTATTAACCAGTGCAAGAACTGTTGTGGGCTTTATCTCTTCTGTTGCGTTTGTAGCGCCTCTCTAGAGTGTCTAGTCTATTAGTGAGAGGTGGCAAACTTGTGTTCTTTAATATGTAATATGGGTTTCTATAGTATACTTGTTGTTAGGCTTCTCTCTTAATTTCAACTTTAACTTAAACTTATATTCGTATCCCATTCAATAAACACAACTGTTTTATAAAAATAAGAATATTTACTCATAAGGTAGAAATTATATACTTCAGTATCATAAACAACAAAAATTCACAGTTCAGTATTCAATATAGAAACACATTAACAAAATAAGGGCCCAATATAATAAAACAAAATAGCCGACATCAAATTAAAGGCAATTCAATTCAATTTAAATACCGTTGCAGGCCCGAACGTCACTCGAGTGCGGTGTAGCCTTAAACCAGTGGCTGCTTCACCTTTCAGGTAAAATAAAAAGTAAGAGGTACCTTCCATCAAGTGCCTACTTTTGTCTGTTAACTGTAGGAAATGTTTCAGGTTCATGCAGTAAAATATTTTCTCCATGCCCACATTACTGTTGTCATCTGATGAATCTGAGATTTAAAAAAAAGTAGATACCTTACTGTAACCGACAGTAAAATATAAATTCAGTACATTTAGTATACATCTGTGTCAAATACTGTACATCACACAGTTAAGTTGTCTTTAGCACTAAAATTCACTAATTTACACGTCAAGACTGAATGGTTCTGAATAAATGTGGGCTTTGGGAATGATAGCACTTAACATGTGTTAAACAGCAAGAATACAAAGAGCTAATTTGATAATTTTGTCTCTCTTCACCCCAGTGCATTATTCTCATGTATCAGGACAACACAGTGTTGTTATCACTATGGACACTCGTCACTAAAAGGTGTTTCATTCACTCAACATAAACAATTAAAGGGACCAACAAGATGTTTCAGAGACTGTTGAATAATAGCAGGATGTGATTGTGGTTGATCATGAAACTGTGCCGCTTAAATTAATTGAATGTTGGGGTTTTCTTCACCTCTCTTAAGAAAGGTGTAATGAGGCTGCAAGATAGATAGATAGATGGATGGATGGATGGATGGATAGAAAGAAAGACAGACAGACAGACAGACCAACAGATCTTCTTTTTTGAGTCCTTTGCAATCTTAGATGTCATTCTACCAGTGTCTGGCGCAGGATACAGCTGATGGGGTCAGCTCAGCCAGGTCCACGGGGCTGCACTGTGGGGCATTGTAGCATTCCAGCAGATGGGATATTGTCTGTACTGCTCCACAGCCATACTTGTCCTCTGCCTTCAGCAGTGCTTTGCACCTCACCTGCTCTACTCGCAGTCTGTTGAGGGTCTTCCAGGTTGGTCATGAGAGGTCATGTCTCCTGGCGAGGCATTCAGTGGGTGCTATTCCTCTCTCCTTCAATTGCTGGATTCTGGTGTTCAGTTGGAGCCATTCCACCCTCCACATGTTGGTCTGTGATGATGCGACAGGTGTCATTGAGGGCAGTGTCTACCAGTTTGGTGTGGTGGGAGCGGCTCCAGCTTGAGCACAAATACCCAGCCGTGGAGAAACATAGGGCTAGGACTGTGGTATGGATCGTAGGTGGATCAGCACCCCTTTTTGAGTTCACCAGTTTGCGCAGAATATTATTGCAGGTAAATCTATGTTCCTACTCCCACCTATGGCCATGAGCAAGCGGCTGAAATGAGTTTCCTTCGTAGAGTGGCTGGGTGCACCCTTAGAGATAGGGTGAGGAGCTCAGTCACCAGGGAGGAGCTCGGAATAGAGCCGCTACTCCTCCAGCTCGAGTGGAGCCAGCATCTGTTCCAGATGTCTCCTGGACGCCTCCCTGGGAAGGTGTTCCGGGCATGTCCTACCCGGAGGAGACCTCAAGGAAGACCTAGGACACGCTGGAGGGACTATGTCTCTCGACTGGCCTGGGAACACCTCGAGCTCCCCCCAGAGGAGCTGGAGGAGGTGTCTGGATGGATGGATGGATGGATGGATGAGCATACCATCCATCCATGGAGGTAAGTATGAGCATACCTCCTGAGACTGTTGCCCCCGCAACCCGGCCCCGGATAAGCAGTATATGATGGATGGATAGATGGATGGATTATTGCGGGTGTTGACATCAGCTTTGGTGTACTGAAGGTGGGTTTTATAGAAAAGTGTCTTCTCAACTGTTACTCCAAGGTACACAAGATGGGGATGATTTAGGATTTTGTGCCTGTCCCATGAGACGTGTCAGTTTTTCAGGTGGAAGCTGCATATCTGGGGTTTCGATGGGTTGGGTTTTAGATGGTTGTCTTGTCTTGGAGGGCACTTTCCAGGGTGGTTACGATGTTATGGAAGTTCTCTTGGTGAGTGGTGATGCAGATGTCATCAGCATAGATGAAGCGTCGATGTTGTGGGGGGAGTAGTTGGTCATTAGTGTAGATGTTGACGAGGAGAGGGGCCAGTACGCTACCTTGTGGTAGGAAATTCTTTTGGACTTTCCACTCTTCTAGTTGTTTTGTAGAACAAAAAAGCACATTTTGTGGAGGAGGCTTTTTATGTCTTGGCAGAGGTCGAAATTTTAGTGATCATGACAGTGGACAGTGTCAGAGGCAGCGGTAGACCCCCCTCCATGGCACGGGGCACAAAGGAGGCCCTGAGTCTTTCTGTGGAGGAGCTCATTGACAGCAGTCTACCACTGAGAATAAACTTTTGCAAAGTTTAAATTTATTTGGTATGCATTCGTACAACCTGTGATCATTTCTATAACATATACTTTATTAACGTGACAGTGTCACAAGCGAGTTGACGTTCACCACAATGATGGATGGAACCAAGGGTCTAGCCATTCTAGCTCTAGCCGTTAACCTAGATAGAAAAAAAGGTAAGAAGACGTAAAAAGATAAAAACATAGAACACTCACCCAGAGCAGACGAAAACTTGTGGCCCGCTCACGCAAAGTTGAATAATTAAATAATTTTACTAGATCAGAAAATTCTCTCTACATCACACCCGACAACTGGGGAATTCTTGACCCATTATTAGTTTGTATGATTGTTGGTTGTTTTATTTCTTATAAGGTTTCCTCAAAAAACTACTGGACACATTTTTTTTTCTGGACAGGCAGGGCTTAGTCTACCCTGCTACACAGACATGTAGGCTTGACCATCTCAGTCCAAAGAATGTGATCTACTGAGTGGAACTGCCTCTTTTTGAAACTGCCTTTTTCTACAGCTATGATAACAGATCAGGAACCGGCCAGGGATGGGATTGCTCAGCAGTCACTCTGTGTGTGTGTGTGTGTGTGTGCGTGCGTGCGTGCGTGCGTGTGTGTGCGTGTGTGTGCGTGCGTGTGTGTGCTGATGTTTTGGTGTGCATTTGTGTGTGTGGACAGTTCACAAGTCGACTGGTTATGTGTGCATGAGTGTGTGCAAGTGACGAGCTCAAGTGAGATTCTTCAATGTAAATATTTTTTACTATCGCTTTCCTTTGAATTAATTGGTCATTCATTGTTTTGTTTCCAACTTCATACAATAATTGTTCGTTTGTTGTTGTCGCATCTCTGGCGAGATTAAATTTAAATTTTTTTAAAATTTTAAAATTTCCTTTTAAATTCTTTTTTTTGGATTAATTCATAATTGCTTTATAGAGTCAATCATTTGGTTTCATATTTTCTTTTGATTTTCTATTTATTTATCAGTTTTGTTTGTTGTTATAAAGGTTGTTATAAAGGTTTTATAAAGGTCTAACAAATAACTGGCTAAGTGTTTTCTCTTTCCTCCCAGTGGGTTAGTATTAGGGTTAGAGTTAGGCTTTTGATTTGAGTGTCACTATTCCTATGTGTGCTGCATGAAATGGGATGTTCATCAGTTCTTCTGGAATCCCCGCGGTAACTCATGCATGCACTATATAGTGAGAGGTAGAGCGGTGGGCAGCTCTTTCGTGGTGTGCCCCATGAGCAATTTTGTGGGGGTTGGTGCCTTGCTCAAGGGCCCCTCAGCAGTGCTCAGGAGGTGAACAACCAACCTCCCACTACCAGTTCACACTGCCCGACATGGTTATTGAACCGGCCACCCCCCTGGTCCCCAGCCGCCCTACACAAACCTGGAACACCATCCATCCATGGCCTTGAAGACAAGACAACTGCAATCATCTCGTCTTCAGCAGTTTATCCAGCAGGTCATGGGTCTACTGAAGCCAATCTCAGCTCACCACAGGCAAGATGATGACTTGGATCTGCACCTTTACCCAAATCCAACTCACAAACTGATTAGTCCTTCATCAACTCTCAACAGCATTTAACTGGATCGTCTTCAGGACTTTTCACCATAAAGTCAACGCTGATGAGGTAGAGGAATAGAGATTATCCTTCTGCCAGTGAATAGTTCATTGCTTCTGTCCTACGTAGACCCAAGATCAGATTGTTAACCTGAAAAGGACTGCAGCCCATCTTGTCTCCATTCCTTTATTACATTAGTAATATTAATATATTACTTTAGTAATATTACTATATGGTTTTAGTAGTTGGGAGTCAGTCTGGCATTGTGAAGACTACCAGAACATTTATACTGTTTCATATTGAACGTCATTAAAGTGGCTTAAGCACAGTTATATCGATGGAACCATAAAGATTGAGTCATGCTAAATGAATAAAGTCGACAGAAACCCCTTTATGTCTGTATGAACAACCCCCACACAGGAGGTGGTGGGATCTATGTGAGCTGTTGAGTGGAAGGAGAAACAGGATCCGTGAATCTATCCTTCAGACACGCCGACAGCCAGAGGAGGACCGAAGGCAGAGGATGACAGAGGGAGATAATGAAGGGGAGCGGGGGATGAATGGAGTGGCAGATTAGAGAGGAGAAGAGTAAATTGAAAGTATTGAGTGAGTCCAAGAGGAGCGGAGGGTCGAAGAAAGAAGCAGTGGAGAGTGAGGAAAGTTGGCAGTTAAAAGAGGAATGAGAAGCAGAGGGGCGAGAGAAAAGCGCTTGGAGCCGAGGAGAGGAGCAGACAGGTGAGGATGAGGAGGGAGGGGGTGGTGAAGGCTGCAGTGGAGGGCCACATCAAAGGGAGGCTGGGGTTAGAGGAAAGAGGATAAAGAGCTGAAAGAGAGACGGGAGGCAGAAGGGTGAACATCCCCGGCTGCACCTCAGACTGAGGGAACACACACTGTGTACACTTGAACTGTTATATTAAATCAAACACACACACACACACACACGATGAGAGGGGCGACCACTCCTTCGTGGTTTACCTCTGGACACATTCTTTCTGTCCATCTCAATGATCCACCCAGAGCAGGGAGACCTCTGAGAGGAGGCTGATAGCAGGTGCGTTCTGCATGGACAAAAGCATACAATGTCCAACATGGCCTTCATGAGAAGCATAGCAATGGTTTCCATTCTCATGAAGCTGGTGACCATCTGAAGCTTGAAGCTTCAAACTGGTTTTTATATTCATAGAATGTAATAAAAGCTCCTGTTTGCCATAATCAGTCTGCTCTGATTTCACACCAGCAAAGTGATCTTCATGTGTGACGTATCTGCAGTGATGCAGTAGATTATTATTTATTTAGAGTTTAATATCTCAAATCTGAATTCAATCAGTTCCTACTCAAACCCACTTTGGTCCGAAGTCAGTTAAAAACAAAATGTTTCCAGAGTTTCTTAGTAAAACTGTTCAAATATTCTGTTGACCCACTGAAAAAGAAAACAGAAATCCAAAATACCAAACATTCTATTCATCCGTCCATCCATCCATCCATCATCCATCCATCCATCATCCATCCATCCATCCATCCATCCATCCATCCATCCATCCATCCATCCATCCATCCATCATCCATCCATCCATTCATCCATCCATCCATCCATCCATCCATCATCCGTCCATCCATCCATCCATCATCCATCCATCCATCCATCCATCCATCCATCCATCATCCATCCATCCATTCATCCATCCATCCATCCATCCATCCATCATCCGTCCATCCATCCATCCATCATCCATCCATCCATTCATCCATCCATCCATCCATCCATCCATCCATCCATCCATCCATCCATCATCCATCCATCCATCATCCATCCATCCATCCATCCATCCAGCCAGCCATCCATCCATCCATCATCCATCCATCCATCCATCCATCCATCCATCCATCCATCATCCATCATCCATCCATCCATCATCCATCATCCATCCATCATCTATTCATCATCTAGCCATCCATCCATCCATCATCCAACAATCCATCCATCATCCATCCATCCATCCATCCATCCATCATCCATCCATCCATCCATCATCCATCATCCATCATCCATCCATCATCTATCCATCCATCCATCCATCATCCAACAATCCATCCATCATCCATCCATCCATCTATCCATCCATCCATCATCCATCCATCATCCATCCATCCATCCATCCATCATCTATCCATCATCCATCCATCCATCCATCCATCCATCATCCATCCATCCATCCATCCATCCATCCATCCATCCAACAGACAACCATGCATTATTATTATTATTATTATTATTATTATTATTATTATTATACTAATAATAATAATAATAATAATAATAATAATAATAATAATAATAACGAGTGGGGCGCTGATTATTATTATTCTTATAATACGTAGTAATAATGATAATAATAATACTACAGGTAAACCTGTATTACATGGTTAATTGGTTGCAGGAGACTTCAGCGTGAAGAAGACAGACAGGAAATGAGAAAACATCTGACAACATAATCAAATGAGAACAGATTCAAGATTGGAAATGCAAAAACTGCAGAGTTTATGAAGGGAAAAATAAATTGTATAAATAACATTTAACTACATAAATTTATAAAATGACATAAATGAATGGACTTGTGTTCAGACTAAACTGTAGATAACCATTCCCAGTTCTGTCCTGAACTTTATTAATGAATGTGTTTTAATATTAAGTGGTTAATACTAATCTATTTTAAGCCTACAACTAATTGAATTTTATTTTTTTAAGATAGTACAGAAAAAAAAAAAACGTCCCCGTCTTGTCTTCAACTGCTGTGGGTCATTGGGATTTCTACGGGCTAATTATATGATATTATATGTTTTATTCTGACTTACTGAAGTGACTTGACATTATGGGATTTTAATGGGCTGACACACACACAGTGGAGCTCCAGCTTCAGGACCTGGTGGTCAGTGTTCTCTCTAAGCTGTGCGCTTGAGCACGGTTCGCACATTCTCAGCTCACAAGAAAATCTATGCAGCGCATAAAATAAAATTCGATACAAACACGATAAATAATATCTAATTAGACTTAATCCAAGTAATTACACCAATACTATTGTTTTCTGTATCATTTTGTGTTCTAACTCTAAATGCTGATAAAAAAAAGAGCTGATATTTTACAGACAAAGAGTTACAAAAATTGATTCTGTATCACAAGCAACAGCACACGTCATTGCAAAAATGTGAATGTTTTAATGTGAACAAACTGTGATGTCTGAAAGGTGTATACTATAGGTGTCATTTCTTCCTGAACTTCCTGAATTGTTGTTTCCTGTATTGTGTGTATTTTCTGAATAAAACCAATTTAATTTAATGTGTTCATCCTTGCTTGTTATATCGTAGCCATGTATTATAGGAAGCTGGTTTATGATCATTGATCCTTGCAGGGTTCAATAAAGCAATAGGAGATATAGATTACATGTTCATGCATGTCTATGTAATATAAATATATACATGTGTGTTTGTGTGTGCATATTACATAGGAGGATTAAGACCACTGGAAAAAAAAAGGTCTATATTGTGAGATAAAAGTCGGAATTCTGAGACGTCATCACAGCAGCACCACTGGCTTCATTCTCACGTCTGGATCGGTAACGCCTCGTCATTGATGACGTGTTGTTACTGCACATCAGGTGGAGGAAACAAAGCAAACACTTCACCTGCAAATTAAAAATGATGTATGTGGTTTATTCTTTTCTACTTTGTTCAGTGGCACCATTTCTAAATGTTCCCAGACTAGAGATCTCTTTCTGGTTGGTTCCACTGCAATTAGAAAGGAAACTGTCAGCAATCCAAACGCTAATCTAATCAATCCAGATTAGTCAATCCAAGGCATTGACACGATAGGCAGCGCATCATGCTGGTTCATCCATGTACACATTTGGGACCGACCGGTGTTTCGGAGCCCCACCCATTGATTCGAACCACTTACCTGGTGAATGAAGCGCCAGTGTGTCACCTGTGGAATGAACCATTTCGTGTTTCGAAGCACTTGAGTGTGTCTAACATCATCAGTCAGGTGGTTTTTCTATGTCTGAAGCAGGCTTTGAAGCAGTGGTTCAGAAAGAAACGCCTACCGAGTCCGGGGCGTGTATCACAGCGCCGAAACAAAGTGGACATCGCTAATCCTCAGTGCGCTCAGGAAGATTGTGTTTGGTTGTACTATATGGTTGTTTCCATGACTTCAAACTCTTCCCTGTCTTCTTCAGTTGGCAAAATGATGAAATGCTGCTTTACCTTGAATCTCCAAAATTTTTTTGTGGACAAACTTTTTTGGGGGGTGAATTGTTCATATAAGGTACACGCAATAAACTTCAGTCTACGTCTAATCAACATGAGCTTCATTTTTTTTTCTTTTGTGAACTTTTAATTTAAAATACAAGCAAGAAACATAGGAAGGGGAAAAAGCCCCAACGATGATGACTACATTTTAATAGAGAAAACCCAACTGGAACAAGTCCTTAGTGTCTGATCATTCAGATGTGGGAGCTTTAACAAAGCTTCAATAAGACACCAAAGTTAGCTCCTAGGAGTGTGCTGCACTGAGTGATGGAGGTGAGTGATCTGGGGAATCCTAGACAGACCCGTCCTCCTGTTTAACACCCCCTGAGGGAAGGCTGGAGCGCTGTCGTGTGCATGCAGGTGGGTGGTGGCTGCATGAACGATGTGGCCTACATGTGGATTATCACGAGCCAATCACTGCCTCACTATTGTGTAACAAACCTAGTGTATGTATGTTTAGAAAAACACAAGAGAAACACCAAACAAATGAATCCGAACCGCATTTCTGTTGGTTTTCAGTCATTTCCTACACCAACAATTCTCCTGACAGTGGCCTCATTTGCCAACTGACAGCTGTGGCTAACGTGGAGTCTGTGCTGAGAAGCTTTGTAGGCGTTGGATGATGGAGCCAACAGTCCTATTTTCACCTCCTACACCAACAATAAGACACTCTGTGGCCAACCGGGTGATAGATGGACAGAAGATCACGTCCTGGGATTGAGGTTATGAACCCGTCACATCTCTCGCGTTGTTGTTTGTGCTATCAGTGGTGAAGATATGTGAATATCAGTGTCCTCAGTACTTTCTAGTTCCTTCCACCACAGTATTCAGCATATAAAGCACAGATGAGCAGAATGGCTTTAAACCCGTTGATGAAGAAAGACTTGACATTCTCTTGGTGTGATGCTGTTCTGCTAGTTTTTTTGGGTTTTATTTATCTTGTTATGTTCAAATGCTACTTGGTATTTTTCCAAAGCCTCATTTGTTTTGGGAATACAGTTTCTGTCAAAAAGTCACGAAAGAAAAGCCGATAAATGGTAGAAAATTGACAAATGAAGGTTAAAAATGATGAGAGGAAAGCATAAAACAGAAAAAACAATAACTTGAGCAGAATGGGGTCAGAGAGATGGAGAGAGAAACTGATGCATGGAGAGAAAGAGAGAAAATAAAAGACGTGCTGGAGGATGAATGGACAAGGATGAAGAGCAGCACAGGGGAGGACAGCCAGGTGAGGAGGGGGGTGAGGAAAGGGCAGAGCAGAAGAATGATGAGTATGGTGGTGGTTTTTAGTGGGGGGGGGGTAAGTGGGAGTGAGGGGACGTGGATGGGGAGGGAGCCGAGGGGCAGACGGCTATGAGAACATTATGGCTGGATAATGAAGAGGTTCCACGCTGTCAGCCAACACCATTCACCCAGCATGCATCTGACCCCAAAGTGTCAACAAGCTAAACGAGCAAGTAGCAACGCATTAACGCATGTACACACACACACACACACACACACACACACACACACACACACACACGCACTCACACAGCCAGTAGATAATGTTTTAAACACTTACCCAATGATGATACGTGATACTGCAGGATCACAATGTGCATTGAGGATGTGCTGTCTTCACACAAACCTGGTAAAGGACATAGAAAGTGATACACACACACACACACACACACACACACACACACACACACACACACACACACACACACACACACACACACACACACACACTGTGCTGTTTGCAGAGTAAATATCATGTTCTTTATTGGTATTCAGAGCGGTACAATTCAATAAATGGAGTCAACAGAGGTTGTTTCATAGAGCTAATCTCTGCTCACAAGAAAATGGAGTTTAGACGGAGTGAAACCCGGCTTCAGTCGTCTGTCTCTCTTTGTCTCTCCCTCTTGTCTGCTCCTGTCTCCCTCTCTGTCTTTCTGTATATCTCTACCCTCCCAAACCATCCCCTTTATCACACATTTGCACACAGGCGAGCGCTTTCCTTCTTTTATTCCCTCCTCTATGCTTTTCTCTCTGTCTCTCTCTCATTTACTGACGTTTTCCTGGCCGCCTGATGTAAAGCTCTATCTGGGCAGGAAAACAGTCTTTTTTGTCCCTGTCCTTAAACTCCAGTCTGCTTTATTAAAGTGACAGGACAGAAGCCGTGTTGTAAAAGCACTTGGTGTTGACGGTGTCAGGAGGCTTTTTGTTCCACATGATGACAGACAACTGCAGCCCACCACATGTACACACACTGTTTAGCCCCAGCGGATATTCATGCCATCTTTAAGGCTAAAGCAGAGACAGGCAGACCTCCATTTCTGTTTTCTGTGAGTTCATTGTATTTAAAAGACTCCTTATCTTCAGCTTTACCCAGTTTTGATTTGCTTCTGATGTTGTTTTGCATTGATGCAAACTCAGCATTTCTTCTATGTTCACTAAGAATCGTGAGGAGTGATTGATGAGCCTTGGTCCAAAGGTGTTGTGGAAGATGACTTACACATGCAGTTCGAGGCTTTTAGTGAATGTACATAAAGATAATAGACCCTATCTAAAACAAAACACCTTTAAATGTCTAAACTCGTTCATTTAGGGCACGTTCAGTTCCCTGTTAACGGATAATGATTTGGGCTGAAATTAATATTCAATCATCATCCTATTTTACTGCATATGAGCAATTTATTTCACAGAGGAGGAGGAGGAGGACAGCTGCATTTGTGTGTAATGATGCTAGTGATGCTCACAGAATCCAAGATGATAATAAAATGTTTCTTCTTTTTAAAAGCAGACGGGACAGTAGCTGAGATCATCCATCAAGGAGGAAACGATCACTGACATCACCTGCACTGGTTTGCTGTTGGACACTGAAAGGTCTGTTGGACACTGAAAGAAACTGAAAGGTCCCACACAGTCCAGGTGAAGATGCACATGTGGTCCATCAGGAAATACCCAGCCAGCATCACTGGCTGGACCCATCAGTGGAGGTTAGAGTCCTAGAGGTTAGAGTCCCAGAGGTTAGAGTCCTAGAGGTTAGAGTCCTAGAGGTTAGAGTCCTAGAGGTTAGAGTCCTAGAGGTTAGAGTCCTGGAGGTTAGAGTCCTGGATTTGTCCATTCTGTGTTGTTTCTAGAGAATACATGACACTATGCTTAAGTTAGTCTTGTGTAGACGATGTAACCTGAAGGAGATCAGTGACTGCAAAGTAGTGGTAGGCGATAGTGTAGCCAAACAGCATAGGATGGTGGTGTGTAGGATGACTCTGGTGGTGAGGAAGATGAAGAGGGCAAAGGCAGAGCAGAGGACGAAATGGTGGAAGCTAAAAAAGAAAGAGTGTTGCATGACCTTTAGGAAGGAGTTAAGACAGGCTCTGGGTGGTCAGGAGGTGCTTCCAGATGACTGGACAACTACAGCTAATGTGATCAGGGAGACAGGTAGGAGAGTATTTGGTGTGTCATCTGGAAGGAAAGTAGATAAGGAGACTTGATGGTGGAATGAGGAGGTACAGGAGTGTATACAAAGAAAGAGGTTAGCTAAGAAGAAGTGGGACACTGAGAGGACTGAGAAGAGTAGACAGGAGTACAGGGAGATGCAGCGTAAGGTGAAGGTAGAGGTAGCAAGGGCCAAACAAGAAGCTTATGATGACTTGTATGCTAGGTTGGACAGTAAGGAGGGAGACACTGATCTATACCAGTTGGCAAGACAGAGAGACAGAGATGGGAAGGACGTGCAGCAGGTTAGGGTGATTAAGGATAGGGATGGAAGTCTATTGACAGGTGCCAGCAGTGTGATGGGAAGATGGAAAGAGTACTTTGAAGAGTTGATGAACGTGGAAAATGAGAGAGAACAAAGACTAGAAGAGGTGACTGTTGTGGACCAGGATGTAGCAAAGATTAGCCAGGATGAAGTGAGGAGGGCATTGAAGAGGATGAAGAGTGGAAAGGCAGTCGGTCCTGATGATATACCTGTAGAGGTTTGGAAGTGTCTAGGAGAGGTGGCAGTAGAGTTTCTGACTGGGTTGTTCAACAAGATCTTAGATAATGAGAAGATGCCTGAGGAGTGGAGGAGAAGTGTGCTGGTGCCCGTTTTTAAGAACAAGGGAGATGTGCAGAGTTGTGGCAACTACAGAGGAATAAAGCTGATGAGCCATACAATGAAGTTATGGGAAAGAGTAGTGGAAGCTAGATTAAGGGCAGAAGTGAGCATTTGTGAGCAGCAGTATGGTTTCATGCCAAAAAAGAGTACTACAGATGCAGTATTTGCTTTGAGGATGTTGATAGAGAAGTACAGAGAAGGCCAGAGGGAGCTGCATTGTGTTTTTGTAGATCTGGAGAAAGCTTATGACAGGGTGCCCAGAGAGGAACTGTGGTATGTATGAGGAAGTCTGGAGTGGCAGAGAAGTATGTTAGAGCGGTGCAGGACATGTATGAGGACTGTAAAGACAATGGTGAGGTGTGCTGTAGGTGTGACAGAGGAGTTCAAGGTGGAGGTGGGACTGCATCAGGGATCAGCTCTGAGCCCCTTCTTGTTCGCTATGGTGATGGACAGGCTGACAGACAAGGTTAGACAGGAATCTTCATGGACTATGATGTTTGCAGATGACATTGTGATCTGCAGTGAGAGTAGGGAAGAGGTGGAGGAGAAGCTAGAGAGGTGGAGGTTTGTCCTGGAAAGGAGAGGAATGAAGGTTAGCCGCAGTAAGACAGAGTACATGTGTGTGAATGAGAGGGACCCAAGTGGAAGAGTGAGGTTACAGGGAGAAGAGATCAAGAAGGTGGAGGATTTGAAGTACTTAGGGTCAACAGTCCAGAGCAATGGAGAGTGTGGAAAAGAGGTGAAGAAGCGTGTACAGGCAGGATGGAATGGGTGGAGAAAAGTGTCAGGTGTGATGTGTGATAGAAGAGTTTCAGCTAAACTGAAAGGAAAGGTGTACAAAACTGTGGTGAGACCAGCGATGTTGTTTGGTCTAGAGACAGTGTCACTGAGGAAAAGACAGGAGACAGAGCTGGAGGTAGCAGAGATGAAGATGCTGAGGTTCTCTCTGGGAGTGACCAGGAAGGATAGGATCAGGAATGAGTACATCAGAGGGACAGCACATATTAGAGGTTTTGGAGATAAAGTCAGAGAGGCCAGACTGAGATGATTTGGACATGTCCAGAGGAGAGATAGTGAATATATTGGTAGAAGGATGCTGAGTTTTGAACTGCCAGGCAGGAGGCCTAGAGGAAGACCAAAGAGGAGGTTTATGGATGTAGTGAAAGAGGACATGAAGGTAGTTGGTGTGAGAGAAGAGGATGCAAAGGACAGGGTTAGATGGAGGCAACTGATTCGCTGTGGCGACCCCTAAAGGGAAAAGCTGAAAGGAAAAGAAGAAGAAGATGCTTAAGTTAGTACAAAAACAATGGCATCATGTTATTTAATCATTTCATTATAATGGAACCCGTAAAACTGTAACCTGGTGACACTGGGCTGAGTGTGTGAACTGTTTTCCTGCTACCTTGATCTATTCTCCACTGGATGACATGTATTTACTCTGACCTGGACACACGTCACTCCCTTAATGGTGAATGCTTGTGTTTCTGCAATCAGGGCTGCAATCAGGGAGTGTGTGTGTGTGTGTGTGTGTGTGTGTGTGTGTGTGTGTGTGTATGTGTGTGTGTGTGTGAGCCTGCTGGATTAACTGGTGACACACACACACACACACACGCACGCACACACACACACACACACACACACACACACACACACAAAGAAACATTAGTTAAACACACGTAGAGACAAACAACGTACACACATTTGTATTCACATAGCTGCCAATGGCGAATCCAGACATTCACACCCAATACATACAAACACTAACAACATCTACACGCGTAGGTCTTTAATATCTACACGTGTAGATCTTCAACATCTACACGTGTAGGTCTTTAATATCTACACGTGTAGGTCTTTAATATCTACATGTGTAGGTCTTCAACATCTACCTCTACCATCTACCTAGTATAAGAAGCCTTCAGATGACTCAGAATAAGGCAGCGAGAATCTTAACTAAAACCAGGAAATTTGACCACATCACCCCAGTATTAGCTTTATTACATTGGCTTCTGATTCATGTTAGATCCGACTTTAAAGTACTTTTAATGACCTATTAAAGCGTTAATGGGCTTGCTCCTGCCTACATGTTTGATCTACTTAAACCATACACTCCGATGAGGGCTCCCCGCTCTCAGAATACAGGTCTCCTATGGTTCCCAAAGTGAAAAAAAAATCAGGGCCTTCTCTTTTTGAGCTCCTTACCTCTGGAATAATATCCCTATTGATGTTGGGGAGATTAAATCTTTAAATCTAGACTCAAAACGTATTTGTTCTCTGTAACATATAATTGATATCTAGGGGGGCAGTCTCAGTGTTTAGGTTCAGCTTAGTTCTGCCGACGAGCCATATAATTTTCTTTTTACACCCCTGCCTCCCATCAGTCTTCTGCCATAG
>CM023614.1:3921834-4119557 GCA_013358685.1 Antennarius maculatus
GTGCTTCCAGCCGTACGACCCATCCCCTGGTGCCGGGGGCTTCGTTTCAGGAAGGTTCCTGACAGGCATCAAGCCACAGGTACACAAAAAGAGCTCTGATGTCAGTTGCTATGATGTCATCACCTCACAGATGTTTGCGAAGCATCTTGTTCACAACGCGTTCCTCTGTGTATTCTTGTTGTGTTCAGGAGTTTTTTTTTCACTGTATGGCTGGCAGAGAGGGGCTGGTCGATACAGCGGTGAAGACGTCTAGATCCGGATACTTGCAGAGGTGCGTTGGATTTTTATTGAAAGCCGTTGCTCACATCTCGTAGGCCTCGCCGCTCACATCATTGGTTTTACGTGTGTCTTCCTGGGAACACGTTTGTGTCTGGTTGTGTGTGACGGTAAAATGTTAATAGGTGACACAGAAATGACACAGCAGAAGCTTTGTTGTGAACGATGTGTTCAATGATGTAGCATGAGTTTATCCAGCAGGAACCACAATGTCATTCAAACCTGAGACCTAAGGAAGAAAATATTTAGCTGTCCATCGTTTCAAAGAAACAGCCCATGCCAAGAAGCATCACACTCTTTTCCTCTTCCCCTGCAGGTGTGTCATAAAGCATCTGGAGGGTCTGGTGGTGCAGTACGATCTGACGGTGAGGGACAGCGATGGATCCGTGATCCAGTTCCTGTACGGGGAAGACGGCCTTGATATCCCTAAGACACAGTTTCTACAGCCCAGACAGTTCCCCTTCATTGAGGAAAACTATGAGGTGAAAGCATCGGGAACCCGAGGAGCCCTCAGCCTGTCTGTGCTGCTAACAGCATTAAAACGGTCTGTAAGGTTCTGCTGCTAAGATCATCAGCGCCAGATTGACTTTAGAAGCCAAATGAAACCAGAGCGAGAGCGAGTTCACCTGGTGACCGTTTGAAAACACAACTGGTTTTTAAACTACTGATGAAGGTTTGTCCTCAGCTACTGAGGATGTGAAGGTGAATCGTAAAATCGCTCAAGACCGTCTGATGAGATGTAGCAGAACATTTACTTTCCTAAAACTACCAAGAAAATGAACCCAGACAGTCAGAAGCAGACGTTTTCCCTTTCCTGACAGGTTATCAGAAGGTCCCAGGGTCTAAACAAGGTTCTGGTCCAGTTGGACCCTCAGATGGCTGGTCAGCACTTCACAGCCATCCAGCGCTGGAAAGACAAGAGACAGTTGGCGTCTCCACGGAGAGGTAGAAAACCTGTTGACATCACAGTTCCCATAACGCTTGAAAGTAACCAAACACCTTGTGATTAGTTTTCAAATGCTCATGGGTAGTCTCTCTGAAGACTACCCATGAGCACTTGAAAGACTACCCATGAAAGACTACCCATGCGGTATACCGTCAGCTTCACAACAAGAGCTTCCAAAATGAAGAATCAGTCTTTAAATCCCACTTTAACATCACCCAGAGAGGATTCTTTCTTCAGAAACGTGGAGGAACTAAAGGGTGTGCAGTTTTCTTTATGTCATGTGACGTTCATGTCCTGTGATGTTTGGGTTTAGGAGCGTTCCTGCTGTTTTCCCAGAAAAAGCTGGCCAAACAGAAGCAGAGTGAACAAACCGATAAGCCAGATGTAAACGGCAGAAAGGCTGCTGTACTACAGGTAGTTAAACACATTCAGAGATTAAGTGCAGGGGTGGATGACCTCTGACCCCGGCTGACCTGTGTGTAATCACATGCCTTTCCCATAGGTCATCGAGCAGTGGCGCGCTATGGACGAATCCAGCAGGTCAAAGTATAGCAGGAGGTCGTCCCGCTGCCCGGAGCCCTCGCTTAGCTTATTCAGGCCAGACGTCTGCTTCGGATCGGTGTCGGAAAACTTTCACAGCATTACGGAAAAATACCTGCAGAGCAGAAAGGGAGGAAAAGAAGATGAGCTGGACGTCCACAGGTAGCGATGATGTCAGCCATTCAGACTAAAACAAGCTCTCAGTTGAAAGAGGAGCAGCAACAATGGCTGCTTCATCACTTCAGATGAGGAGTCAAGTTTAAATGAAAACAAATATTTGGTTGATGTTGATGGCTTGATGAATCTTGACAATTTTCAAAAGAGGAAAAGTGAAAAATGATACGGTGACGCATTTTAATCTGAATCTGAAGATAGGTTCGCGTTGGAGGCATATCGCACAGATATCTGGTGTGTTCTTTCCTCAGTAATGCTGAAATAGATTATTTATTAAGCATCACATGCTTTAGTAATTTTTTGATGCATGTGGTTAAAGACAGCCTGTTACGATAATGGTGACTTCATGTTTGATATTCATCTTTTGTGATATTATATATGTTATATGTTTCTAGTCCTTTCTGTAGTTGTATCTTTCTACCAGTTCAACCAGCGTCATGTTTCTCCGTCTCCCCGTGTGTCCTCAGCCTCCGTCAGCTGCTGCACTACAAGTGGCAGCGTTCGCTGTGTGATCCGGGCGAGGCCGTGGGCCTGCTGGCGGCCCAGTCCATCGGCGAGCCCTCCACCCAGATGACCCTCAACACCTTCCACTTTGCTGGCAGGGGAGAGATGAACGTCACCTTAGGAATACCCCGGTATATCAGTGTCTGCTCAGGTCACCATTCTGAAACATAATGGGGCTGTACCATGTGACCTGTAACTCATACCGCCCTTATTTCAGACTTTAATTGTAAAGCTTTTATTTGACCCAAACGTGTCCAGACATTCTAGACCTCTATACTAACTACTGATTGGGTGTCTTATCCCCACGCTGGTTTTAATGACAGAACATGTTTAGGGTTGAGAACAAATAGAAACAACACTTGGCGTTGCCTTAGGGGCTGCTTGTTATTTATAAGGGGGGATGTGGTAGTCTACGTCACCTCTCCCACCTCACTGACCCTACATTTCTCTCTGTCCCACAGCCTGAGGGAGATCCTGATGGTGGCCAGCTCCAACATTAAAACCCCCATGATGAGTGTTCCAGTACTCAACAGCAAGAGAGCCCTGAAGAAAGCCCAGACGCTCCGTAAGAAACTCACCAGAGTCTGTCTGGCAGAGGTGAGGGTTCGATCCTATGTCTGACGATGAGTCATGAATTCATGATCAGAACAGAAATGTGTAATTATACTGTATCAACATGTCGTCTGGATTAGCAGCAACAGCCTGAAATTGTAGCTTCAGCGTTTACATGTTTTCTTACTATTCACTGCATTGAGATGGGATCCATCCTTGGTTGCTTGGCTGGTTATTTCCTCAGTAATCCAGCAAACCCTGCCAGCAGAGGACACGTCACAGAACGCTCGTATGTTTGAAATCAAATGTTATTGTTTGTTTTTAGTTTACGAACCGGTAGGACGTCAGTTCTGACCTAGTCTTGAACTTTCGTTGTTGATATTGTGATCATATCAAAGCGACCACGACGATGACGAGTTTTCCAGCTCTGGTTTTACTAAATATATTCAAGCTGTGATGGACGGCGAATGCAGAAATAGCTGAGTCATGGTCCCGGCCATATTTTTGAAACTGAATTTGTTTCTAGGTTTAGCTCCTGACTCAGTGTAACAGAACAGTGTTCTGACTGCTTGGCGGTCCGGTTCTAACGGTGGTCAGAACGGGGGAGTTTGTACCGAAGAGTCTTTATATAAGGATCCAATGGTTTGGTGTTTGAAACATCTTGTTTTGCGTCATTATAATCTAGGTGTCGTTCTATTGTAAGTTATTAATAATGTGTGAGAAGTCACATTAAATGGAAAAGAAAATGAAAGCTCAGTGGGGTTGGAACGCCTGCACGATTGCATTTTAGATCGATCATCTTCTTGATTGATCTTTGACAGTGATTTATAATGGCTGTTGAGTTAACTGATCTTTGACTGGATGAAACCTTTCTCACATTGTGTGTGTGTGTGTGTGTGTGTGTGTGTGTGTGTGTGTGTGTGTGTGTGTGTGTGTGTGTGTGTGTGTGTGTGTGTGTGTGTGTGTGTGTGTGTGTGTGTGTGGACAGGTGCTGCAGAAGGTGGATGTCGTGGAGACTTTGCGGATTGGAAAAGAAAGGCTGCGCTCATTCAAAGCCACCTTCCACTTCCTGCCTGCTAAGCGTTACCGTGACGATAAGCTGTTGTCACCACAGCAGATCCTTCACTACATGGAAACAAGGTGTGTGTGCATGTGTGTGTGTATGTGTGTGTGTGCAATAATTCAAAAAGAAATAACCGGATTTTTCCATTATTTGACGTCTGTTTTATATCTCATCCCCTTGTTTGTCAGGTTTTTCTTTCTCCTCCTCGACGCCATCAAGAAGCGGAGCACCAAGCTGGCGTCCATTCTTGTGGAAACAAGGAAGGCCAGCCGCAGAGATAAGGACGACGATGATGATGATGATGGAATGACTGGCACAGCGGGGGTCTGCATTAGTTTAGCTTATCGTTTGTTGCTATCACTCTGTGCTTGAACATTGAAATCTGATGTGTCCCTTTCCTGTTGCCGTCCCTCAGATCGATGATGGGGGTGAAGAGGAGCAAGAAATCATCGATGACGAGGGGAACGAAGGAGATGCCGACGCTTCAGACGACAAACGAAAAAGCAAACAAGAGGAGGAGGTATAAAAAGGATGAAATACTTCATATTAAATACAAATACAACACAAATGTGTTCAATGGGATCCGTAGATGGAAGGTTGACATCTAACCTGTAACCATGACAACTAACCACATAAGCAAACAACATATTTTCTAGACAGCTAACATTTGTGTGCAGTCTAGAGCAAAAATTACTCAATGATGCTATAATAAAAATCCGCCACAAGGAAATATCATCGGACATATTAAAACCTTTAAATCTGACTGTTCAGTGATTCCACATGCTCATAGCTGGAGTTCTTTGAATACTTCAACAGTTTAACAAAAAACGCTCAAAATAAAGCGAGTCTGAAAGGATTAATGGCTGCTTCTGCAGGTGGACTATGAGAGTGATGAGGAGGATGCAGATAATGACGTCGAAGAAAAAGAAATTCAGAGAGAGGAGGCGGAGGAGGAGGAGAGTAACAGGTTTGATGCGGAGGAGTCGGAGAAGGAAAGCACAGGAGTGAGAACGCCGGAGAAATTGTCTCGAGCAGCGGCGGAGAGACAGGGGAGCTTGGATCAGATGAGGGTGAACGCTGTCCTTCAGTCCAGCCCGGTGATAGAGGGGTACAGTTACGACGTCAGACAGGAACTCTGGTGTGAGGTGAGGTTGTACAAAGCTTTGTCAGAAAGAAAGAGTGGGGGGGGTTACTTAGCTAAGCCTCTCTTTTGGTAACTTCATCCACAAATTATGCTGTTCATTAAAAACCAATCAAACAGCATGGAGCTTCTAGACGTCTTCTCATTGGCTTGCTGATCCCTTCATCTCCTTCATAGATCGACTTGGTGTTGCCGGTAAGCAAGGTGCACTTTGACTTGACTTCGGTCTTGTCAACACTGGCTCAGAACGCTGTCATCATGGAGACCAAAGGTCTGACACGCTGCCTGCTGAGCGAAACCACAACGAAGAGCGGCGAGAAAGAGACGGTCCTCAACACAGAAGGCATCAACATGCATGAAATGTTCAAGCACAGTGATGTGAGTAAGGGTTGTTGGTTCTACAGCGACAGATTGTGGCTTTGGTTTTGAACGTGAGGTTGAATTGTCTTTAATGAAAGGGAAGGATCGATGTTGTTGCTTTTTGAACCGCACATAATGATGTGTACTTTGAGAACTTTAACTTGAACATTACTGACATGCTGCACATCATTTTGATCCTTTAGTCTTTGGGAGCTTTTTATCATGTTTGTGTTTTTTCCGTTATCTTTCCGTTTACCTACATGATGTTTGCCACTACGTGGCGATATAGGTTAACATAGTGGGTAAATGGATACACACATTTGTAGTGGGGGGGTTTGTACCGCTGACATGCTGGTGTGTTTGCATGTTGGTGTGTTAAAAACAAGGTCTCCTCCCACACCCAGCTGAACTAAATTGTTGGTCGGGATATTTCACTAAAAGTCAGAAATTTAATATGTATTTCTCAAATGACATCTTTTATTCATCCAAATTAACATTTTGTTATCCTCTACCCCCCCCCCCCTTCAAGAGATCCATTTAATTATTCTTTTGTTATCAGTGTAGCTTCATCTTATTTACCTTAATATATATTGAGTATGTCTGATATATACTTGAATTTCTTTAAAACTGTATCCAATCTTGATTCCTAAAATGCTGAGACACTTTTAGGAATTCCCACAAGACAGAATGTGGTCATTTTCAAAGGAACTGTGCTTGTGGACTGGTTCAATGTAGTAAACACTGAATACGGTCATTTACTACACCGAACGACTGTTCATCAAGAATGTTGTGATGAAACTCACAACATCCTTGATGTTGTGAGTTTCACCATCAAGGAATGATGGTGAAACTCACCATCATTCCTTGAGAATAAATCATTTCAGCTGCTCGTACTCACAATTTTATCCTCTTGGTCATTGCATGACCAATGGTCATGACCTCTTGGTCATGACCATAGGTCTGACTCTGGAAGTACAGAGACTGGACGAAAAGAACCAAAAGGCAAATGTGGACTGGTCTGGCCCACAAGGGTATAGAGCTGGTCCCGTTCCACCACCAGGGTCAAAATCACATTTTAGCTCCCGGATCTGGGGATCAACTCACAGCTGGACTCTCCTTTCCAGCACCCTGGAATAGATTCCTCAGGGAGGCTGAGCTGCGTGCGTGATTCCCCTGCAGTAGGAACACACTCTGTTTCTCCTTCTTAAACAGGAGACTCCCCCACCCCTGGGGGCCGTGTCGCTCCAGAGCTGTTAAACAGCTGCAGTGACCTCAGGCCCAGTGACATGGACAATGGGTTGCTTCTGTCATGATCTCACCAAACCTTTCACTGGATCTTTTATAGCGTTTGACCGCTGCTGATGCCATTTTCAACATGCATGACAGGCATGTTGAAAATCGAACGTGCGGTTGGCTTATATAAAATGCCACACTTGGAAATCGTCCTCCAAAGAGGATCAGCTTCTGTCAGATATGTTGTGGTTACTCTGACTTTAAAGATAACAGTGATTATCAAGACATCAGAAGACCAGACCCATCAATTCTATTTCACTTATTGAGCATTATATTTACGCAGATCTCATATCAATCAGTGTAGTAGATTCTATGTGTAAATGATTTTTCATTTAGATTACAGTATTATTTGAATACTAAAAGTGCTTGACCCCAGAATCTTGAAGTTTATGGTCAGGATTCATCATTCAAAAACTATACTTTTGTATCAGGATATTGAATATCTTGGTGTTCAGTGACAATCTCACTGCTGGCATTGCATTTTAATCCCCAGATCCTGGACATCAACAGGCTGTATAGCAACGAGGTGCACGCCATGGCTAACACCTACGGGATCGAAGTGGCTCTAAAAGTCATAGAGAAAGAGATCAAAGACGTCTTTGCTGTCTATGGTACACACACATACACAAACACATCCGCACACGCGCGTGCACACACACACAGACACACACACACACACACACTTGGCACTCATTGAGACTCCACGCAGCTTCAGTTGTTGCTCGTCTCTGTGTGTCTCCAGGTATCCAGGTGGACCCCAGACACCTGTCACTGGTAGCAGACTACATGTGTTTTGAAGGTACCTACAAACCACTAAACCGACACACCATCCAGTCCAACCCCTCCCCTCTGCAGCAGATGACCTTCGAGACCAGCTACAAGTTTCTTAAACAGGCTACTATGCTGGGTGAGCATCATCTTCTTCTTTTCCTTTTGGCTTTTCCCTTCATGGGCTGCCACAGCGAATCAGTTGCCTCCATCTAACCCTGTCTTCTGCATCCTCTTCTCTCACAATTTTTATTTTTATCTCCTTGTAATTCAGCTGTGACATACTTTTTCTCCTAACCACTGTATCCATCAAATAGTCGTAGCATAGCTTCAGGGAGGTTGTTATAGTTTCCCCTCAAGGCTGACAGCCACTACGTCTTGTTTTGTGGTTTTGTTCAGAGCTCTTCCTGTCTTTCTCAGGGTCACGTGACCAGCTGGTGTCCCCCTCAGCATGCCTGGTGGTGGGGAAGGTGGTGAAAGGTGGAACAGGGCTGTTTGAACTGAAACAGCCTCTGCAATAGGAGTGATGCTGTATCAGTCATGTGGGCCCAATGGGACACGTCACATGATCACAACACTGGAGCGGATCCTCTGTCGAAGCTCCATCCCTTTGAGACCAGGAACAAACAAACACCGCGCCTAAAACGTCATACTAGCATGACGTAAACTTCCAGACTGCATTCAGGATATGATTGATCGAAAAGAAAGTTGTATGTTTCATAATGATGAATGGTGTCTAGTTCAAATAAAGTGCTCATTAAAAAAAATTATTTTCCAAAAAACAAGCCAAGTATTGTTTATTCGAGTAGAATGTGTTGTATCCATCAAGAAATTGTTCTTAGAGACATTTCCATATTTCTCCTCTGTCCAACCAGCTGTCCAGAATGAGACAATGAAACCCTGCGAGTTGACTGTAAACAGTCTCTATAGTGTCACTGGTTATTTGCAGGATGTGGGCTTAGCTGGTAAGAACCAAAGGTTGTTGGTTCATGTCCCACTTCCTCCTGTGGGCATGCTGACATGTTTTGAGCAAACCTCTCCCTGCGTACCATGATGCCCTGCTCCTCAAGGACCTTTGGTTTTTCACGTATGGATTTGTCACAACAAAGCTTCTGATCAAGCAGAATATAAGGCTGGAACCGAAAACAAGTGGCTGATGAACTCCGTGTCTCAGTTTAGTTAATGTCATGTCATATGGTCAAACATTATTGGTTAATGTTGTGTCACATGGTCAGACATTATAGTATTTTCCGCATTATAAGGCGCACTGGACTATAAGGTGCACCGTCAATGAATGGCCTATTTTAAAACTTTTCCATATGTAAGGTGCAGTGATTATAAGGCGTATCTGATTATAAGGCACACCTTCAATGAATGGCCTATTTTAAAACGGTTTTGACATATAAGCCGCACTGGATTATACGGTGCACTGTTGGTTTTTGAAAAAGAAAGGCTTTTACATGCTCCTTATAGTGCGGAAAATATTGCAGTTTATCGGTTAATGTGTCACATGGTCAGACATTAGTTTATCAGTTAATGTCGTGTCATATGGTCAGACATTAGTTTATCAGTTAATGTCGTGTCATATGGTCAGACATTAGTTTATCGGTTTTCTGTGTCACATGGTCAGACATTAGTTTATCAGTTAATGTCGTGTCATATGGTCAGACATTAGTTTATCGGTTTTCTGTGTCACATGGTCAGACATTAGTTTATCAGTTAATGTCGTGTCATATGGTCAGACATTAGTTTATCGGTTTTCTGTGTCACATGGTCAGACATTAGTTTATCACATCTGTTGTTGAAAGATTGCCCCTGGAATGTAATTGTTCCCTAACGGATTTAGGGAACAATGACGTCACTGACCCAAGATGTAATTGAACACACATTTCAGAGTGAAAAAAAAAAATTCTGTCCAACGAAAAAAAACAAAACTTTTGTCAGAACTCCTTCGTTTCTTTCTGCTTCCGTCCCCTCAGCCTCCAGCCGTGTCTGCTGAGCCGCTCCCGGACAGACGGTCCCGCTCCAGGCTCTTATTACGAAGGAGCGGAAATGCGGCGCGAGCCTCTGTTGCTGCTCAGCGGGTCACTGTGGCGGCGGGGGGGTGGAGGCGGCGGGGGGGGGCTGCGTGAATGAGGGACTTCGGGGTCTGAATGCTCTCTTTGTATCAAAGAGGTTCGTCATGGCCGGACCGAGGGGCCTATGGAGACGTAAGTAACCCCGCCAGAAACAGGAGACAGAACGCGGCTGTCGACGTGACGACCATCCCGGTCCGTGACGTTTTCAGCTAACGGTTCTCAGCAGACTAGCTTCAGCTGACCCCGCAACTGCGTTCAGTGAAGCCGCCGGAGGAAGCGGACCTGGCGGAACCGAAACGAGAAGCGAGTCGGTACTTTTCTGATATTCACGGGCCAGTCGAACTAAAGCCAAACCTAACGGACCTCTGTTTGTTCAGCCGAAGCGGAACCGGGGTACCGCGGTTTGGTAAGCAGGTGCCGAACAGCTCGGTTATGAAGCGGGTCGTGTTACGGACGAAGGGGTGTTAGAATCAGAGAGACGCTGTTAGTCGTTATGACTGTTTCAAGAAGACAAGATGTAAATACATCTACGTATAATAACGACAAGAACAATATAATAACATAATAATAACAATAATAGTTATAACAATCAATCATATAATATTAATAATAACAATCTCAACAAAAGTATTAATAATAATCATAATGATCGTAATAAAAATAACGTTCATTCATTTATTCATTTTCTACTGCTTATTCCGCTTATTGCGGCTTAACAAAAATAAAAATACAATAACAATTAGCATAATAATCATAATTATAACAATATGACATCTTAAATGACATAACATTGTGGACGGACTCATTATATACATAAGCCGTCCTTGTTTTTATACTTTATAAATGAATACACATGTACTTTGGGTTAAATTTGTACAGTATTAAATATTCATGTTTTTCTTATGCTAATGACCCTCATTAGCGTACAAAGGCGTAACTCACATCCCAACAACCCCCTTTGGACCCCCATCAACAATCGTTGAGGAGCCAGATAAGTTTTGGCGACGTTCGTTGGAATGTGAATAGCACTGACCACACCCCACAGGGTTTATAAACTGGGACTTTATCAGCCACTCTCTAAACTGAAGAAGTCTCTTGGATGAGAGACGAAACGTCTTCAAGAACTTTCTTAAACGTCCAGTGGATCGACTCAACAGCTTTTGGATACTTATGCCACTGTTCCTACAGGTTTGTCAATGATGGATTTAAATATTTTCTGCCGTCGCGGGTCACTGGGAGTTGGAGTCAATCCCAACTGGCTTAGGGCGTGAGGCGGGGGAAACTCCGGGCACGATGACAGAGCAACACAGAAACACAGACAAACATGCACGCACACACTCAGTCCTACGGTCATTTTGGGACCGGCCAATTAACCTGGAGCGCATGTTTTTGGAAGTGGGAGGAAGCCGAAGAACCCGGAGAGAACCCACGCAGACACGGGGAGAACAAACTCCGCACAGATCAAGTCGTGAACCCAGAATGCCTTGCTGTGCAGCGACAGCGCTACCCACTGCACCACTGTGCCATATACTTGTTTGTCCTCGTCTTTGTGTGGCTTCGCAGTGCACTGGCATTGTGCTCGGAGTTTCCCCTGCCTCATGCCCTGAGCCAGCTGGGATAGGCTCCAGCTCCCCGTGACCCGCAACAGTGGATGAAGCAGTGACAGAGGATGGATGGATGGATGGATTGATTTAAATCTTTTTCTTGGTTAGTAATTAATATTATTTAGGTGCAGTCCAGCGGGGGAGAAATGCACATGGCAGCAGCTGAGAATGAAGGATAAAAACATCATTCACACAGGTCAGACTTCTGCATCATCTCATCAAAGTACCTCCTCGTTTTCATTATGTTTGACATTGCACAGTTTGACCGTTCACATGTTTTATCGCCAACATAATGCTCTCTTCACACACATAAATGTGCCCTCATCAGTGTTCAGCAGCCTTGGTTGCAATGGGTAACCCCTGTCCTCTGGATAAAAGCCGTCAAAGTCTCCTATGATGTATAGTGGATATATTAGATTAAAGGAAGGGGACTAGTCAGTTATTACACACCTTTATGCTACTGACTTCATTACAGTCTGGTGCCCAGGTAAGACCATAAATCAGGAACCTACCGAGAACACTTTGCCGTCACATCCAAAATGTAGTCTGTAACATCACATATGAGCTGGACAGATGTTAGTTTATCTGTGATGCAGTCTTTAACATGTTGTCTTTATGTCATATTTGTAATCGATACAGATCATAAAGATAACTGTCTGGATTACTGGGCTTGCGCTAGCCGATCGCCACTACGCCATAGGGGAAGTAAATGGCTACAAGGTTTTTAGCCTGTGGCGTTCTCATTTTTAGGAAAAAAAAGGTTAAAACTTACAACTTTTTTGGACTCGCGAAAATCCCCGAGCGATAACATAAGAAAACAAACTTTTTCTCTCGCTAGGCGGTGCGCATGCCGACGGAAATAGCCGAAGTGACCCGAAGGCTCCTGATCATTAAATATGCACTCGGGTCATGACCTCCTCTTGTCCAATGAAAAAAAAAGGATTCTATTTTTACAAGCTAAACCCGCGAATTGGTGTACGACAAGGCGAGGACGATCGATCGAAAGAAAATGAGTGTTTTATAGTAGATTTTGTGTTGAAATTGTAATTGAACAACAAATGGTGAATGCTGAGAGGGGGTAGTAGTGGTGACAGACCGATCAGAAGGTAAATGAAAGATATTATCAATACTTTTTTGTCTTGTAGTCCAGGTAAAATTTAGAAGTCAACATTTAGTAATACCAAGAATCAAATTTATTAAAATCAAAGTGTCTATGTCAAAGTTAAAATGTCTTCTAGTCTAAGTAAAACTTCCAAGTAAACATTGAGTAATATTTTGTATGACTATCTTCACATAGTGAATGCAAGTTTTCAATTGTTGAATCTCACATTTATACCTACATAAAGTAGGATAGAAATAAAGATAGTTAAGCTTGAACTGTTGACTTTAGTGTATTTTTGTAGGTACACTGAAAAGAAAATAACCCCATTTTCTAAAAAATTTCCCGGGGGAGGCCAGGTGAGGTGTGTGGGGGTTATCCCCCCCACGATGAGCTTTGCTCGCCGTGCCGCTGTCTTGGACACAGAATGTGGCTTTTTGTGGCTTACTCAATTCTTTTACACTGAGTCACAGTGGCTTAGTCATACTAGCCCCTAGTGCAAGCCCAGGATTAATGTTGAACCTCCATCAATGGGATCCTCATCTAGCTGATATGCTACGTTTGCCTCTAAAATAGTTTTTGTATCTAAAAGAGTTTTTTGTAAAGCTTAACTACGGTAAAACTCTTTGTCTGACAGAACTAAGAAGTTAAATGGTGTAAGTGGTTGTGAAAGAAGAAACCCTGGATTTATAGACTAAAACCTCCTCCTGACTAGTGTAGCTCCAGAGAGTCTGTTACTGTGGTAACAAACCCAGAGGTTCAGTTACCTCCCTTTGTGAAACCGGAAACCCTGGTTTTCCCTCATTTCTGGGTTTACATACCCAGGGTTTAACTAATCCTGCTTCGTGAAACTGGCCCCAAAGAGGGTATCCGACCACATGCTCACACTGCACTAATGTGGTCTTGTCCTCTTTGTGTACACTAGTAATCAATGCATCACAGTAATTATGTCAGCTTGAATAAAATGCATGAATCTGTTTTTCAGCATCGCTTTCATTTGTAATCAAACATTGTTGTTACTAATAGTATCTGTTTGGTCCAGGACTCAGAGCAAGAGAGATTCACTTGTCAGAGAAACCACGTTGGTTCCCAGATTCCAGTGGGAAGGAGAACAACATGAGCGTTCAGAAACGCTGCAGAGCAAAGAGGTGATGTTCACATTACACTGATCCATGTGTAGCACAGCAGTTACTCCAGCTGACCTAAAGCTCCTGAAGGACAGCGGCAGCATGAATTCAAGTCACAGCCAGTTTAGTGCCATTGCTTCGTCAGCACAGAGGCCATTTATATCTAGTTATGCAAAAGTATTTTATAAAGGTCATTTCCACAAGATCTCTCAATCAAACGTTATCTTTCAAGTCTGTCCCACAGAATGATCTTGTCAGGACTCAAACAGGACCAGTGTTCTGAACCCAAAAGCACGACAGTGACGCAGGCGGGTCAAGTCTCAAAACAGGTTTAATTGGACCGGCAGGGTTGTGGTACCAGGGAATCAATCCAAACAGCAGACGAATCAAACAGACGGCAAGCAAACAGGCAGAGTCCAATAATCAGGCGGGTCATACACTAAAGGCAATCCAATAAACCAGGCAGACAAATCCGAGGAAGGGTAGACAGCAGACAGGGTCAAGGGAAACAGGCAGAGTCAAACAAAAAATCGGAATAGGCAGGAGATAAACGCTGGAAGGTAAGGACGAACACTAACAATCTGGCAGAGAACAGAAGGCAGAGCTGGCATTTGAAGGGTGGAGGCAGACTGGGGAGTGGCTGCAGCCTGCAGGTGTGTGTAGAGAAGGCAGGTGACTGGAATGAGCTGGCTGCAGATGAGGCAGGATCTGGAATGACACGATAAGTTATTGAACATGAAAACAAAACAGAAACTATTAGACAGGAGGTTTGACAGATCAGTGAACCATAAAATGTATTTCTAACCAGTTTTCCTTTGTTTTTGGATGAAGTTCTCAAGACGACGATTCAAACAAGTGTTTTTCTCTAATGTTTGATTCTTATTGTAACCCTCAGGATGCCTGTTTCCGTGTCACTTTGCCTTGTGAAATAAATTAGAATTGTTTCTGTGATGGTTTAGTAAGAAGTGAGACCGCTTTTCTCCATATGACAACTACAAACTGGTAAGAGAACATCAAAAGATGACTGCAGGTGAATGAGTGATATGAATGATAAGGATTGTGATTTGTGTTGTACTGAGGAGAACGCTGCTGCAGAAGCTTCCCGAAATTTACACTGCAGTAGAGATGCTTGGTAACAGTTGCTCCTTCTTGCTTGGTCTGTGCAAGCTACAGAAATCTTTTCTTGCAGTTTGAGCTTCCTACTAAAATGATTCTATGTAATTACGTGATGAGGACAGACGTTTTCCCCGAGGGGGGCCAAGTGTTTTTTTTATCATCGCAGTCTGAAGACTTAAGTGAGAATATACTGTATTCTTCAGGCTTTCCTTTGGGCAGAATCGAGTTCTGGGCGACTTGGAATCCTGCATTTTCTCTTGGTGTCAGTTAACAGACATGGTTTGGAGATGTGTGTGTGTTTTTGGAGCACTGCATGCACAATCTTTTCAACAGCATTGTATTAATCGCTCTGTGTGGTCTGAAGTGTATTTTACTGTTTACACAAAACCACTTCAATGTGCTCTAACCTTCAGCTCTGTGAGATTTAATCTTATATGATATTGTGTTTAATAATTGTTCTCGTGAGTTACCTTTATTGAAAGCAGAGTAGACCACTAAGAATCCGGCCTCCTCCATCCTCGTTACTATACTTCAAGGTATGAAGATGAAGTCATTGAAAACACAGTAAAGTAGAAAGCTTGACTCTTCACTTGACTCCAGTGGTTTAACATAGCCCTGACCCACCGCTCTGGGATCGACAGCAATGATAATGACACATGTTGGAAGTATTTGTTTGTTCTGTTCTCATGTAAATCAACAAAAAGTCATCCATTATGGCGCAGCTTTTCTTTCTCCTCCCGTGGTTTTGGGTGGACCCATCAGTCAGTGAGTGTGTGAACATCTAGAGCGGGTTCAGGCTGTGGGTTTCTACTGTTGATCTAACCTTTTGTGATGTGATAGCATCCTCCATGGCAGATGCAGCAACATGCCACACACGGGTTTGGGAGAGCTGTTTCCTGCCAATAAGCCCTTCTTATGCAATGGGCTTAACAATAGTCTCTGAGTCTCTGCAGGCTGGTGGGGCGTGGCCTTAACATCAGGCAGAGATAAAATGTCATGTGGGCCAGTCCATTGCAGACAGATGGGGTGTTGTTGTTGTTTTTTTTGGCTGCAGCAGATGTTTAAGTTCAAATATAATTCCATTCTGCCAGGCCAAACATCCTACATGTCTGTTTGAGCATCTACATTTTTCCACATTGTTTTGTGGAAATCTGTTCACTAGTCTTTGTGTCTTTCTGCTAACAAATGAACCCAACGGACGGGGTGAAAACACCCATGTTACTCTGATCTTGTTATCATTTCCTATTACCAACCGGCTCTTGGGCTGATGTAAAATATTTTTTTCATTAACATTTGTTTGTCCCTCCTCCTGTCTTTTGATCTTGTGTGTGTCTCCAGGTGTGTGTTGCTGCTGTGTGGGGCTATAGGGTTGCTGGGCTTGGTGACTATCTACCTGTCTCTGACTGAGAGTGAAACCAGAAACCCCAGAGACTGGCACGTCAGCACTGCTCATAAAAAGGTAGGACTAAACAAATCTGTACTGCTGACAAGCTCACACCAGTGAAGAGAGATGTCGTCTCTAGGGAAGAATTATCAGTAAAAGAAATAACATCTTGGATTTCAGGAGACATATTTTATGGATTTTTTTTTCTATTCTTGTGTCATGATGCCGCTGTTTAGCTCAAGAGTCTCATCTCTGGATGCTTCTTCTTCTTCTTTTCCTTTCGGCTTTTCCCTTCAGGGGTCGCCACAGTGAATCAGTTGCCTCCATATAACTCTGTCTTCTGCATCCTCTTCTCTCACACCAACTACCTTCATGTCCTCTTTCACTACATCCATAAACCTCCTCTTTGGTTTTCCTCTAGGCCTCCTGCCTGGCAGTTCAAAACTCAGCATCCTTCTACCAATATAATCACTATCTCTCCTCTGGACATGTCCAAACCATCTCAGTCTGGCCTCTCTGACTTTATCTCCAAAACCTCTAACATGTGCTGTCCCTCTGATGTACTCATTCCTGATCTTATCCATCCTGGTCACTCCCAGAGAGAACCTCAGCATCTTCATCTCTGCTACCTCCAGCTCTGTCTCCTGTCTTTTCCTCAGTGACACTGTCTCTAGACCAAACAAGATCGCTGGTCTCACCACAGTTTTGTACACCTTTCCTTTCATTTTAGCTGAAACTCTTCTATCACACATCACACCTGACACTTTTATCCACCCGTTCCATCCTGCCTGGACACGCTTCTTCACCTCTTTTCCACACTCTCCATTGCTCTGGACTGTTGACCCTAAGTACTTAAAATCCTCCACCTTCTCGATCTCTTCTCCCTATAACCTCACTCTTCCATTTGGGTCCCTCTCGTTCACACACATGTACTCTGCCTTACTGCGGCTAACCTTCATTCCTCTCCTTTCTCAGACAAACCCCCACCTCTCTAGCTTCTCCTCCACCTGTTCCCTGCTCTCACTGCAGATCACAATGCCATCTGCAAACATCATAGTCCATGGAGATTCCTGTCTAACCTCGTCTGTCAGCCAGTCCATCGCCATAGCGAACAAGAAGGGGCTCAGAGCTGATCCCTGATGCAGTCCACCTCCACCTTGAACTCCTCTGTCACACCTACAGCACACCTCACCACTGTCTTGCAGTCCTCATACATGTCCTGCACCGCTCTCACATACTTCTCTGCCACTCCAGACTTCCTCATACCACAGTTCCTCTCTGGGCACCCTGTCATAAGCTTTCTCCAGATTTACAAAAACACAATGCAGCTCCTTTTGGCCTTCTCTGTACTTCTCGATCAACATCCTCAAAGCAAATATTGCATTTGTAGTACTCTTTTTTGGCATGAAACCATACTGCTGCTCACAAATGCCCACTTCTGCCCTTAGTCTAGGTTCTACTACTCTTTCCCATAACTTTATTGTATGGCTCATCAGCTTTATTCCTCTGTAGTTGCCACAACTCTGCACATCTCCCTTGTTCTTAAAAATGGGCGCCAGCACACTTCTCCATTCCTCAGGCATATTCTCACTATCTAAGATCTTGTTGAACAACCCAGTCAGAAACTCTACTGTCACCTCTCCTAGGCACTTCCAAACCTCTGCAGGTACTGTATATCATCAGAACCGACTGCCTTTCCACTCTCCATCCTCTTCAACGCCCTCTTCACTTCATCCTGACTAATCTTTGCTACATCCTGGTCTACAACAGTCACCTCTTCTAGTCTTTGTTCTCTCGCATTTTCCACGTTCATCAACTCTTCAAAGTACTCTTTCCATCTTCCCATCACACTACTGGCACCTGTCAATAGACTTCCATCCCTATCCTTAATCACCCTAACCTGCTGCACCGTCCTTCCCATCTCTGTCTCTCTGTCTTGCCAGCCTGTATAGATCAGCCTCTCCCTCCTTACTGTCCAACCTAGCATACAAGTCATCATAAGCCCCTTTTTTGGCCTTTGCTAACTCTACCTTCACAGTACACTGCATCTCGCTGTACTCTCCTCAGTCCTCTCAGTGTCCCACTTCTTCTTAGCTAACCTCTTTCTCTGTGTACACTCCTGTACTCCTCATTCCACCACCAAGTCTCCTTATCTATTTTCCTTCCAGATGACACACCAAATACTCCTACCTGTCTCCCTGATCACATTAGCTGTAGTTGTCCAGTCACCTGGCAGCACCTCCTGACCACCCAGAACCTGTCTTAACTCCTTCCTAAAAGTCATGCAACACTCTCCCCTTTTCAGCTTCCACCATTTCGTCCTCTGCTCTGCATTTGTCCTCTTCATCTTCCTCACCACCAGAGTCATCCTACACACCACCATCCTATGCTGTTTGGCTACACTGTCGCCTACCACTACTTTACAGTCACTGATCTCCTTCAGATTACACCGTCTACACAAGATGTAGTCTACCTGTGTGCTCCTACCACCACTCTTATGTTCCTGCCTCTTCTGGAAGAAAGTATTCACTATAGCCATTTCCGTCCTTTTTGCAAAGTCAACTACCATCTGTCCTTCTGCGTTCCTCTTCTGGATACCAAACCTGCCCATCACCTCCTCATCATCTCTGTTACCTGCACCAACATGTCCATTGAAGTCTGCACCAATGACAACTCTCTCACTTCTAGGTATGCTCTGCATCACTTCATCAAAGTCCAACCAGAAATTCTCCTTCTCCTTCAGCTCACATCCTACCTGTGGAGCATACCCACTAACAATATTGAACATCACGCTTTCTATTTCTAGTTTCAGGGTCATCACTCTATCTGACACTCTTTTTACCTCCAGGACATTCCTAACAAACTCCTCTTTCAAGATAACTCCTACTCCATTTCTCTTCCTATCGACACCTTGATAGAACAACTTGAATCCTGCTCCTAAACTTCTAGCCTTGCTACCTTTCCACCTGGTCTCCTGGACACACAGTATGTCTACCTTCCTCCTCAGCATCATATCAACCAACTCTCTACCTTTTCCTGTCCTAGTTCCAACATTCAGCGTCCCTACTCTCAGTTCTATACTCTTGGCGTTCCTCTTCTCGCTCTTCTTATGGGCACACTTTCCTCCTCTCCTGCTTCGACCAACAGTAGTCCAATTTCCACCGGCGCCCTGTAGGTCAACAGCGCCGATGGCGGTTGTTGTTAACCTGGGCCTCGACCGATCCGGTATGGAAGTCATAGGTTTGATTCGCATGTTTGATTTGGCAAAAGTTTTACGCCAGATGCCCCTCATGACGCAACCCTCTGTATTTATCCAGGCTTGGGACGGCACAATAAGACACTGGCTTGTGTCGTCTTGCGGCTACATTTGGATGCTGTCCTAACAAATTGGAAACATGATAAAAATGAACTTTGCTCCTTCTGGGGTGCCAAGGTGACATGCTTGTGGAGTTGGGGCTATTGTCTGCCTCTTTTTGGTGGCGCCCTTTGGTTGTCTTTGGATCTGGTGGAAGTCTCCAGCTCCCCAGAGCTACAGGTGGAGGAACACCATTCATCCGTTCATGCATCCATCCCGAGCTTCTGGTTAGACTAAGTCTTGACAGCAGCCCTTGGGATGATGCAATTATCAAATACCTTAAGCAGTACATATTCATTTTATGAGCTGTCATGAATTACACAACCCTCCATGTTGAAAGGAGAAAACCCATTCAGACACAGAGAGAACATACAAACGCCAAAGGAATCAAACACACAACCTCCTTGCATAACCTTCATACATATCTTATTTAGCTGCAGTACATCGTGTCTCTCAGTGAATAATAGAACAGTTTCTGCAGGACTTTTCTCCAGAGTTGTCATGTGATCTGTTTTCCTTGCAGCAGGTACACGAGCATGTGCACAGAGTTCTGGAGGGACAGTGTAATCCCAGCAAAACAAGGCAGAGCCTGTTAACTCAACTTCCTCCTGCCAGTCACATGACCCAGCCCTTTCTGTGGAAAGATGTTCCATTGTCTGAGGATCTCTTCCTTTATGCTCCGCCTTTTGGCTTCAGAGGTCTGCAGGATGAAGTCGAGGAGCTACTCAAGCAGGTGAATGTTCTCACATTTTTATTGTTTTGTTTTCAATCCAGTAATAAAATAATATTTGTTAAATGTTTGTAGAGCAGCTACAGTCCTTCAACGGCACCTTGTATATTTATTGACATAAGGTGGAAGCACAGTGTTGAAGGCTTTTAGTTTAAGATTGTCTGCTCTGAGCACCTCCCAAACGACTGAGCTGCTGGTCCCTGTCTCTCGGGGTGAGCCCAGAAACTAATTTCAGCCTTTTGGGGTTATCACCCAAAGCTCATGAGCACAGGTTAGGACAGGAACATAGACCAACCAACGAAGCTCCCTTTGCTCCTTCACACAAACTCTCACACTCTAGTGGAGCAACCACTGGGAGGACCTTGGGGTCCAACAACCTACCCAGAGACATTTTGGCTGAACATGAAACCTTCAGCTGACAAGCAGAACCTTCATACACATCTTATTAGCTGTGACTCTGTGCTTCAGCACAGAGTCACAGCCACGCCCTGCTGCTTGGCTGCTGCAGTTCTATGACCCTGTCCGGCTCTCTTTGTATACTGGCCAGTGTCCGGTGTCTCCCCCACGGTCTTCAGACTGCAGGAAGACACAGCAGACCTTCTTTGTTTGTGTGATCCCGGAGGAGCTGGACTTCCTGAGGAGCCTGGGCTGCAGACGCTGCTGGACTCCATCTCTAATGACAAGGATACTAGTCATTGCTATTATCACCTGCTATCACTTTTATTGACATCAAAGTGGCTGAAACTGTTTTACAATCACTTGCGCTTCGCAAATGGACACATTCATGAACCTGAACTCCAGCTGAGTTGTTCTTATGCTTTCATTTTTGTCAGCTGTGTACAAAGATTTCTGTTTCTCCTGCTGTGATCTTTCCTGTCAAGCTGCCAGCCCCTGGTTCTGTTCCGCCACTGGGAGTCGCTCCAGATAAATGTCAGCGTTGTGTGGTCGTTGGAAACGGAGGCGTCCTCAAGGGCCTGGAGCTAGGCCCTCTGATCGACCGCTTTGACACCATTATCAGGTCAGATACACACCTATAAAGACACTAAGGAGCATTACAGTCACGTGACCTCCCGACTGTCTCCCTCAGGTTAAACAGTGGCCCTCTGGGAGAGTTCAGTGTGGACGTTGGGAATCGGACCAGCATTCGGATGAGTTACCCAGAGGGCACAGCGCTCCACTGGGTGGACAGCGACCCACAAACCCTGTTTGTAGCGGTGGTGTATAAAGGTGTGGACATCAGCTGGACCTCTGCTATGATCAACAAGCTCTCTGTGGTGAGGAGTGTGAAAACTTGATAGAGAAGTCCTTCAAAGGAAGACAGATGTCTTTTGTCCAGCTTCATTCCTGATCCTAACCTTTAATTTACATGCATCTTGTGTTTGTGTGTGTGTGTGTGCAGAGAGACAAAGACTTATTTGCTCATCACATTGTAACATCTACATCTTTCATCCTCTATTTGTAATTGCGCAAGGACCCCCCCATCATCAGTGACATGGCCTGTCACTGATTGTGATAGGACATACAGACGCACGCACACACACACACACACACACACACACACACACACACACACACACACACAGACGCACGCACACACACACGCACACACACACACACGTGCGTACACACACACACACACCAGAGATGCGTGTAAATTAAAGGTTAGGATCAGAAATGAAGCTGGATAAAAGTTTTAATGCAGTGAATGTGAGTAAACACATTAATATAGAATATTTTATAGTACTTTAGAGCAGCGGTCCCCAACCATTTTTGCGCCACGGACTGGTTTCATCTAAGACAATTTTTCACGGACTGGTCTTCATTTGCTCAATAATCGTTAATGACGCCAGGGCAGCTGTAGTCTAATAAATCATCCGCAGTGGTTTTTTGTAAAATGCAGACAGCAACAGACAATAAACTTTTTTTCATAAATTGATGATCAATATCTCTGTAAATGAAATAATTCTAAGAAATAATTATATTAAAGACTCAATTGAAGTGACTGCACTGATGAAATTTTTTTTGAAATACAGCGACTTACAATCAGTGCATTCAACGTAGGAGAAATACTGATCATTCCCAATAAAAAGGTGAACAAGTCAATCAAATAATAATAACAATAATTATAATAAGGAGAATTAGTGGTTGGGGACCCCTAATCTAGGGTTAACGGGAGACAATGACACCTGAAGTGTCTTCCAGATGTCCGGTCTACTCCGCAGTTTGGTTTTCTTCACAGTCACTGCAGAAAATCCCGCTTCACAAAGACAGGAGATTAGAAATGGAGCCAGGGTTTTCTATACTTTTTGGGCAATCTCAGGATAATCTGCCTGGACTTTAATCCAGAACACTGGTGCAGTTGTGGTCACTTAAATTATTGGTAACAACTGATAACCTGTCATGTGGCCGAGACCTGTCGTCTGTGCGTCATTCCACACAGAGGTCACTTTTCAAAATAAAACCTCTTTCAGACTCTGAGATAAATAAAAAGGAAGTAATATAAATTAATTTTACTTCCTGTGCGGAATGGTACCAAATGACCCACGGACCGGTACCGGTCTGCGGCCCGGGGCTTGGGAACTACTGCTTTATAAGAACTGAAAATTTTGCATGGATGGTTAAAAACCTGCAAAGGAAAATAACGTTTGTGCAAAAAATTAGATGTAGTTAGATGCTGAAGATGTTCAGACGAAAGCGGTCCAGGGTTGGGACATGTGTCTGCTTTGTGTTTCAGTCTCTGTGGGACTGGCTATTCTTCTGGCAGAAGGTTCCAGATCAAATCCCTCTTGAGCCTCACAAGTTCAGACTTCTAAACCCTCATGTGATCAGAGAGACTGCACTGAATTTACTGAAATACCCTCCACCCAAAAAGCGCCTGTGGGGCTGGGAGCAGGTAAAAGAAAACCCTTACGATCCACTCATCACTCAGACGTCAGATTGTGTCAATAATACTGTATTCTGTGTCGTTGTTTCTTGCCTGCAGACGATCCCCACCATCGGAGTCTCTGCTCTGGATTTAGCCAGTCTGCTGTGTGACGAGGTCAGCCTGGTGGGCTTCGGCTACAACCTCTCCCAGAAGGGGGCGCCGCTGCACTACTATGACCACCAGCCTATGAGTGCCATGCTACACAAGACGACTCACAACGTGAACAAAGAGACTGAGCTCTTAAAAGCCCTGGTCTTAGAGGGGGCCATCACCGACCTCACAGGTGGGGTTCACTGCTCTTTCTGCTCCGGCTGACCCGCAGATATTACAGCATTGCTCCTTTGTATTCTTCCTTTAATTCACGTTGAAGGGGGAGGAAGGGGAGCAATATGAAGACCAAAAATTTTTAAACGAATTAAAGAAGACGATTGATGAGATAAAAAAATTTGACCTTATGACTGAAAAGACTGGTTCATAAAATGCTGAGCTTTGATTATAATCTCTACCAGAACTGCAGACTCTTTTTGTCCAATCAACACTATGAGCCTAATGACAACCTGTTGATGTGGATTACCTGTTCTGATGACACAACATTTGAAAACCCCAGAAGTCCAAAGATTCCAACTGAAGCCCACTACTGAGCACCTGTTGTTCCAAACAAACTCTCCCTGGAAAGTTTTGTCATCATTTAGTAGATTTGCACGTGCTAGGAAGGAGCAGGTACTCTCCGTTGCTCTGATGACCTTTGTGATCAGCAGATCAGCAGCTTGTATGCATGTTGGAGACACTGTGTTTTTATGTCAATGGACCAATGAAGTAATGGACTGTTATGAAGTGAATATTTATTTAAAGTTACGGAAAAATGTGGAATTTGTTTTGTTTCTTGTTGATTTGCGTGAAGTATATCTTCATCTGTCAAAATGTCGTCAAGGATGTTTGTGAAGCAGGCTTCAACTCCTTACTGTGTATGAAAGCATGTTTTTAAAGAGGATGGAAGGACTCATGCCTGATAAACTGTCCATTGTCAGCAAATAATCAATGATGCAAAGACCAGAAGCCAACACGGCGCAGCCTCTGCAGAGTCCAGTCATTCTGATTATGGACACTTGCAAATACTATCCCACAGCGGGAGCTATTTATTTGTATATCTGCATTGTGAATTTAAATGTAGTTTTTCACAATCCATTAATGTTGGATGACTAACACTAGCAATAATTAACACTATTCTTTTATGGTCTTGTTTAATGGGAAGAGTAGGATTACATAGAAGGAACCTGACATATGACTTGGCAAATTAATATATCTGTCCTCTAAAAGGTGATGTCATAATAGCAAGATTAAAAATCAACAGAATATGACACAATAACAGAACTATGTGGCCTTCTTTCTGTCTGTCCAAACATCAATATCAACATGTCCCCCAGTGGGTTCGGTCGTGTGTCTGCAACCTTCACTTCACGTTTAAAGAGATACGACATGAGATGTGATGATTTGTGTGATAATCTAGATGATGTCTGTTAGGTCACATGACCGCTGGCAGCCGTTACACCCACCGTCTTTCAGACAAAGCAGGCCAAATTTGATGATGTCACTTATTCGTGATGCTGAGGTGTTCATTGATGCAGAATGGTGAACAGGAACTAATCGGCTGGTATTCATTATTAATGAATGGACACCCTGAAGCCAATCAGAATAGACCGTTCACTAAGACCACTGTATGATGTGATATACTGCAATGTTAATTTGCACGTCTGACTATTTCATTGAACATTGGCAACAGAACACTTGAACAATGACTGTTTGATTTGGTGGTTTGAGTGGGATGACAGAGTGTATACATGTATTTATGAATTATATATTTTAAGTCATGTTGAATTTGTGTCATTTTGATTATTGACATTTCCACTGTACACAGATTGTGTGATTATTTTTTGAATGCTTGTGTATTAGAAAGGTTTCTCTATTCTCTTCCAACTAACAAAAGAAGAGAAAGACATTTCTCCAGCTGGCTTTAAATGCTGTTCCCTCATCGAAAAGAAAGTTTAAAAATGCTTTCCATTATTGCTTTGTAAAGAGTTTTAACAAAACGGCATGGTAGTTTTGTTTTTTGTTTTCTGCAAGAAATACTATTGATTCTGACTTCTTTGGTCTACGAGGGAAAAGAATGCTTGATTTATGATGCCAATTCTTGATTTACACAACTCTGGCCACAAAAATACCTTAAAAAACTTTTATGAAGTGACAAGACACAGTTTTGTTTTTAAATATGGCTTTAGATTTTAATCTGTTTTAATTCAATGTACAGGTTTTGGACCGTATTATTGAGTACATGTGTGTACAACAGAAACGGCGGTATGGCACCGTGAATAAATGAGTTTATTTAGATGTAAATGATCACTTATTAACCATTATTACAATTTAGCATTGATTTAACGTTAACATGAATGGATTTCATGTTAACACGTATATATGTATATGCATGTACAACAAGGAGTGTAAAGATAATTTCCCCGTTTGTGTGGACAATAAAGTGTGTTTAATCTTTGATTTATAGATTACATATTTTGTCAACAGTTAAGGCAGAAGGATTTTAATTCACTATCTAAACACATCACTTCCCAGAGTCACCTCAGAGCTGCTGAAGGTCAGGAAGGCTTCAGAGGAACAACAAGGTTCTCCTGCTGTTCCTTTGTCACACAACAAACATCACGCCTGTGTTCTCTGTGGACTGTGGCAGGAATGTGCCTCAAGACATTCATGTGCATGTAAAGAGATGTCTAGAATGTCCTGAGGTCAAGTGTCACATCAACTGCACACACTTACCCTTTAAAATTAAAAGTAAACATACCTTCATACAGTTCAATTAGTGGAAGACACACTCAGGATTGTAGCTATATTTTAGTTTACGACAAAAATTTTCCAATAACGTATTTCCGTCGATTAAACGTTCGATTAAACGCGTATTAAGCAGAAACTTCCTCAAGAGCTCTTATTTTGAAGATCCGATGCGGAATTACTTTCTGTTTTAGATGTCCCCGACGACGAGCGAGAAGCCGGGAGTTTCTGCTGCTCAGAGGTAAGACAAGCTTCAACGGAGGAACGCTGTGCGCGTTTTATAAGCTTAGAACGAATAATTCCCTCTTGGCCGGCTTATTTTTAGCACCTTAACCTCCAAACCAGCGCGTTAACTTAGTTCCGTGGAAGTGACGTGACTTTGAGGAGCTCCGCTCAGCGGCCCGTTAAAGGTATTGAGATTTCTCAGTGACGCGTTTCCATCCTTATGACATGTTATGACGGGTCAGAACTTTCTGACTCCACACTGGAAGTCACAGAGAAGTGAAGCACGTCAGCTTCAAGTCTAACATGGGGGGGGGGGTTCAAGTCAACCATGAACCACAGTCGTGTGTCCGGGGGGGTTACTTGCACAGAACTGTCTGGGTCCGTTCGTCTGGTTTTGAGGTGAAAGGTGAGCCGTCTGTGATTGGCTCAGCCCGATGACCCACCTTGTTTTTATTGGTTCCTTGGTATGCACTCGCCCTTGCCCCCTATTCCTCCTGTCCCGTTGTTTGGTGGGGGTGGGAGGTGTTTGTGTCTGGGGGGGCTCAGGCTTTCTGAGGTGGGTGGGATAGATTAGAAGGGTCACGTGCTTCAGAGCAGGTCGATGGGCTACACGTCACACATGCAGAGAATCATACCTGTTGAGTTAAACAGAGCAACTCGAGTCGAGCACACACTCAGGTGTGTGTGTGTGTGTGTGTGCGTGTGTGTGTGCGTGCGTGCGTGCGTGTGTGTGTGTGTGTGTGCAGCCGTGGCCAGAGTTTTTGAGAGTGACACAATTATTGGTTTTCACAAAATTTTTCTGTATGAGTGTTTTTATGTTTTTATATCTTTTTGTCAAGTGCTATATAACATACTGAAATATAATTACAAGCACCTGTGAGGCTTCCAACACACCGTATAAAGATCAATCGCTTTTATTGACAATTACTTTATGCAAAGAGTCAATGTTTGTACTTTTGACTCTTCTTTTATAAGACCTCAGCTACTCGCCCTGGCATATTGTCAGTTAACTCCTGGGCCACATCCTGACTGATGGCAGCCCAGTGCTGCATAATTAATTCTTTGAGTTTGTCAGAATTTGTGGGTTTTTGTTTGTCCGACCACCTCTTGAGGATTGATCAAAAGTTATTAATGGGATTAAGGTCTGTTAGTTTGTCCGTGATATTTTTCCTGGAAAGAATTGGCTTCTTTGCTGTCCTTACTGACACCAGGCCATCCTCCAAACGTCTTCGCCCACTGTGCGTGCAGACACACTCTCACTTACCTGCTTCAGTTCCTGAGCATGTTCTGCCCTGGTGGTGCCCCGATGTCTCAGCTGAATCAATTTAAGGAGATGGTCCTGGTTTTTGCTGGACTTTATTTGGCGCCCCAAAACCTTCTTCACAACAATAGAATCTCTCGCCTTCAAATTCATGATGTTCCAATAAATGGTTGATTTTGATGCAATCTTACTAGAAGCAATATCCTTGCTTGTAAAACCCTTTTTGTACACAGCATGTGTTTCCTTGCAGGTAACCATAGTTACTCCAGAAGAAGAACAATGATTTCAAGCACCACCTTACTTGTAAAGCTTCCAGTCCGTTGTTCTAACTCAGTCAGCATGACTGAGTGATCTCTGGTCATCAACACTCTGACTTGTGTTTATGGCACATTCTGTGGCGCGACTGAAATGGAGTGGAAATGTTTTTAAGGGGGGATGAAGTTCATTTTCATGGTAAAGAAAGACTTGCATGTATTTGCAATTCATCTGACCACTCTTCATAACATTCTGGAGTACGTGCAAATTGCCATCATAAAAAAACGAGGCAGTAGACTGTGAAAATTTATATCTGTGGCATTCTCAAAATTTTTGGTTACGGCGGTTTAAGTGTATGCGTGTTTGTATGAGAAGCCAGTATTCATAACTAATAACTCATTTGTTACATCATAATTAAGACATTTTACATCTGCATCTGGCTGACAAATACTCCAGTAATAATAATATTAAGTTTATTAATTTGTACTGTGTTTTAGTGCATCACATTAGTAAGAAGTGCACAATAATAAGATACACAATAATAAAAACTAGTACAGCAGCAGATATCAGTGGACAGACAGATCAGAGATGTCCACAACAATGAACATATGGGTCCTAAGTTGTTCTTTAAATACCTCACCTGAACTGGCCTTTCTGCCCTAACCTCCACAGGGAGTCATGGAGAGCAGCCAACACAGGAGTATCATGTTAGTGTGTTTACCCGCACCAGACAAAACACAAGTTGCAATGTTCTGCACCATTTGGAAACCTCGAAGTCTCCTCTTTGGCAAACCTGACAAAAGGACATTGCAGTAATCACTTTGCGATTTAATGAATGCATGAATAGGTTCTAGCAACCCCTTTGACCGGCAGAAGTGGAAAAGCAGTTCAGAAAATGAACCAACCAATCAACCAACCAACTGACCAACCAACAAGGATCTCATCATTGTTAAATAAAAAATTAGTTGAAATCTTAATATTCCTGACATGAAAAAAGGCCACTCTGGTCACTGCTTTCATATGTATATGTAACTCAAAAGAAAAGGTTCAATCAAAAAGCACTGCAAGATTCATATTTCTATCCCAATAATGAATTACACAATTATCTAGAGAAAATGTAAACAGTTTGTAAAGGTGCGGTAGTTTTGCAAAACAATAACCATCATTTCTGTTAACTGAGTTAAGTAAAAGGACATTTTTACACAAACATCTCTCAACTTTAGCTACACAGGCCTCAAATGTTGAGTTTGTCTGAGCAACAGGCACACAAAACTGTAAGTCATCTGCATAACAATGACATTAGATCCCAAATCTGACCCAATGGTGCCATGTAAATTCATGATAACAAAAGGCCAAGCACAGACCCCTATGGTGCCCCATACGCAACAGCATGTGGCTCAGAGACTGTACTGTTACAAAAGGAATGCTGAGAACTCGCTGACAAGATTTCCACCAAAGCAGCACCTGACTTGAGACACAAAAATAATTTTCAAGGCTATCCAGTAATAAGCAGCGATCCACTGTGTTGAATGCTGGACTCTGATAGAGTAACACCAGCACCTACCCTGATCAGAGTCTACAGTAAATAGTTAGTTTTCCACCTTGGTGAGAGCTGCTTCAGTTGAATGATTAACCTGGAATGTAGACTGAAATCGATCAAGGAGGTCATCCAAGGTCAAGTGTTTTATCAGCTGATTTGAACTGAAGGCTTCTGACAAAAAAGTAAGATTTTAGACTGGTGTATAACTTATAAAGGAATCAGCATCCGAGCCAGGCTTCTTTCATAAGGTTTCAAGTATGCAGTTACAGCGTTGTTCCTCAATAGGAACAATACCTATCTTCCGTTTGTTGTGTTTGAATTAGTTGATCATTACTTACCTATTTTTTACTTAATATGACAGACATGAGTTCAACGAAATGTGGCATCAGGATAACTTTTTCCATTGAGTCAGGCTGAAAGATTTGTCACTGTGACTTCTTGTCAGTCAGTGTTTTACTCTTTCCACACAGTCTACCCAAGTGTCTTTGGTGTCTGAGGGTGGTTTCTCCTGATTCGTGGTTAGGGGTTAGTTAATGTCGGTGGAGACAGATGACGAGAAGGTTAAGACCTGAATTCCTGTGGTTTTAAGTCCGAAGTTATTTATTTGTGAGTCCAGCGCTATTAAAACAGAAAGTACAACAATGTAAAGTAAGTAGCACAGGTGTAATGTGGGGCTCTGGGATAGATCTTGGATCCAAACCCAACTCTGACTGGTGAGTCCACAATGATTCTATGTTCACTGACTCACACGAGTCAGTGAACATAGAACAGATTTGAGACAGACTGAGTCCAGCAAAAATGCAAACTCGTGGTGGGGGACAGAAAGCCGAAGCAAAATCCTGAATGGGGACAGAGTGGGTACTCGGGAGCAGGCAGGGTCAAAAACTATAAAGCAAAGACAAATTGTTTGAAAGTCACGTTTGGAGTCAGTGAAACAATCTGGCAGTGACTGGATGGTCCAGGGTGGTTTAAGATGGGGGAGTGGATCAGTGACCAGAGGCAGCTGCATGACAATGATTGATTTGATTGAAGTTTCTTCTCTTGATATGCTCAGTAAATTTATTTAAAATAATTTTATAACATCTCATAATACTGTATATTATGGTCTATAGTATTTAAAGCTTTGGGTAAATCTATAATTACAGCAATTCTGAATTCTTTGTTGTTCAAAGCTGTCAAAGTTTAAACATACAATTTTACATGAGCAGAGCAAATCCAAACTTATTGATTTGGTTCCATGATCTTATTGATCTTTTCATTGACGAGTTCATTGGTTGAGCTGGAGTCTGTGAGTCAATCAGGCCATACTGCCACAAGCAGCCAATCAGAGCCTCACGTGGAGCCTGCCTGATCTTTGATTGGTTGACCAGCTGAGGCAACACATTACCTTGTAAAAGAATGTGTGTGAGCACTCAGTGCTACGGTTGCCGTAACAGCAACAGGGTTGTTGTCATTGGACACTAAGCTGGAAAGGAAAACCTCAGATTCACCTGGTGCAGCTCTACAGGTGAGAGGAAGGCGTTCAGTAGGAACATGAAAGTTGCCTGTAGGAGAAGACTGAAGGGTAGTTTTACTGTTTTAAAAAGCTTTTATGACTTTTCGTTATGGAGGTGGTTTGTTGGTTGTTGGCGTTTTGCATGTGTGTGTCAGCGTGTTGTCATATCTTCACCTGCAAACATGTTAGGGTTAGGGAGACAGAGCGAAAACAAATGCAAATTCTTTGTTTTATGTCTGAGAACACAGATTTAGTGTTGCATCAAAACTAAAACCTTTATTCACATCACGTTACTAAATAGATTTTATTTTCAGAAATACTGGCCAATACACTGTAGTATCCACTCTCATGAGCCATGAAGGCAGCCTGAATAGATACAGTAAAGTAGCACCTGCTCAACATTAAATCTTTCACTGTCACTCTTTTAGACCGTTTTTTATAGAATATTAATACCTCTTTTCTACTCATTATTGTACAGTCTTTCCCGTTAAGAAGGTGACTGCTGAAGGCCGCATAGCTGATGTACGTTGGTCCCTGTACTGTTCATGCATGGTTTCCTTCTGTGCTGCTGATAATATGTTAGATGATTGTCTAATTTTCAATTTCCATGCAAAGGGCTGTCTTTCATTGATTCTTGCAGTGGTTAAATGCTGATAAATGATGAAAGAAATTCTTAACAATATAAAAATGTAACCCACTACCCAGAAAACACAATGTATTTTATAATTTTACTGAGAAAATATAGGAGATGTTAGGTTAGGTAAGGTGAGCCCTCCATGTTACACATTCTTCATTGTATTTTGTCAATAACTGATCTAATCTTCCAAGATGTAATCATTGATCAGCACAGTCTTGTCACGCAACAATCAGTTTCAACCCCGATGGGTTTCTGGGGGGGATTTTTGGCCTCAGGTTATATATGGTCTCAAGGGCCCCATGGAGGTGGCCCTGCGTGTGATCTGTCCTGAAACTCTGATTCTATCTTTACGTCTTCTTGAATATGTTTGTTCCAAAACAGAGAACCTCTCCTCTTCTTTATTTAGCACACACACTGGGAACCTGACGCACCTGTTAAACTTGTACCATCACACAGCACATTAGGATCAAATATCCTTCAATGTTATCTAATTATACTGTAATGTCAACCGCATCTGAATGGCTAAACCTGCTTTTCTACAGTACTAGCAATGGATTCAGTGGACTACTGCAAGCAAATGAAAAAAAAAAAAAAACTAGCGAGACAACAAGTCTTCACCTTCCACACCTGAGTTCAACTTATCATAACAACTCACATAAGCTGTTATGATGAGTTACGCTTAGGTAATGTCTCCTAGGTAACGTCTCCTATTGAGAGTCTTGTCTTGGTGGTTTTGGTCCGTTGTTTTCTGGACTCTAGCAGTCAGTCAGAACTGAAGAAGACTTTCAGAGGAGAGGAGAAAATCTTCAGCCAATCAAACAAGTCCAATTGACTCTTGCTGCTTGTCTTGGTTTACCTAAAATAAAGCAACAAACTACTGTTGTGTTGACATTTGTGTTCCCTTGGATACGCCGTGAGTTCTCGTGTCTTAGTACAGTATATGTCTTGACTTTTCATCCAGTACTTCCAGCAGGTCCAGATTCATTCATTTCATTCATTCATTTTCATGTACCGCCGCTGTATCCGCCGTAGCGGGTCACGGGGAGCTGGAGCCTGTCCCCGCTGACATAGGGCGTGAGGCAAGGGGCAAGGGACACTCTGGGCACGATGCCAGTGCACCGCAGAGCTACATACAAAGACATACAAACACGCACACAAACACTCACTCCTACGGACAATTTGGGACCGGCCAATCAACCTGAAGCGCATGCTTTTGGAGATGGGAGGAAGCCGGAGAACCCAGAGAGAACCCACGCGGACACTGGGAGAGCACGCTAACTCCGCACAGAGTGGGACTCAAACCCGGACCCGCTGTGTTATGAGGCGACAGAGCTAACCACTGTGCCACCGTGCTGCCCAGGTTCAGATTCAATTCTACCAAAGGTTTGGTAGAACATTTCAGCAAACTAGTGTCAGCCCCCTCATTCTCTGCTATATCTTGTGTTTTTTGCTTATTATCACATTTTAGACTACAGCTAAGGATATGGGGAGCATGGTGAGGGATCATATCCATTGTCATCTCATTTAAATGGTGATATGAGTGATCACAAGTGAAAAATGTTTCTGCAAGGCAAGAAAATCATAGTTTGTCATACATTTGTGGACTACTAAGATTGTATTCATCAAACACAGGCATGCAACAGTCTTACAAGCAGCAACAGTCACTGAAGGCTAAGACCCAAACCTGAAGGTGTTGGTCTTGCATGCTACTCGACAGCAGAGCCAAAAGCCTCTCCTTCACATAGCTGTCATTTTGTACATGTCCAGGCTTGTAGCAGTGTCAGTAGTTTGTCAGTGACAAGCTAGTGTACTGGTGCTGTTGTTGATGTGACAGCAAGGGCTGAACTTGTCTATTTCACACACAACATGTTTTACAAGCGTCAGCTCTCTTGATCAGAAGGTTCCTCTTTTAAAATGGAATAATTGTGTAAGTTATTCAGGACATGGCAAACAAGACAAAATAGACTGAAACGTTATTTGTCTAACATATTGCTAACATGGGCAGCACAGTGGCATATTGGGTAGCGCTGTCGCCACACAGCATAATGGTTCCCAGTTTGAGTCCCACTCTCTGTGGAGTTTGCCTGTTTTCCCCATGTTTGTGTGGGTTCTCTCCGGGTTCTCCGGCTTCCTCCCACCTCCAAAAACATGCACTTCAAGCGAATTGGCCAGTTTCAAATTGACTAAGTGTGAGTATGTGTGTTCGTGTTTGTCTGTCTACATGTGCCTCCACGCTGCACTGGCGTCGCACTTGGAGTGTCCCCTGCCTCACACCCACAGTTGGCTGGGATAGGCTCCAGCATTATTATAACTACTGTACTGCAGTAACTACACTGGCAATAATAATAAAAAAATAGTGTTAACCTGAGAGCTTGTTACTACTACAACATTTGCCATTGTGCAACACTGAGAGTAAATAAAAATAACATCAAACACAAGTTAGGACATTAATTTGACAAGCTGGTGCCCATTTTGTAGTTTTTGGTCAAAGCACAGTTTTGACCTATTTATTTTTTAGACATTCTGATCTTTTATGCGCTCGCGGGCCACATAAAATGATGAGGCAGGCCATATTTGGCCCTCGGGGCCTTGAGTTTGACACATTTAATCTAGAGAATCGAAACACCCCAACAAAGACCAGACACCAGTGAAGTGGAAACCAGTTTCAAATTATACAGCAATGATGAAGGAGAGAGAGAGGGAGAGAGAAAGTTTACTAAACATTTCATACCAAGGAGTCGTGATCTCAGTTCTAAGTGATTAAACTGATATTTGATATTTTTGGTAAGGCCTGCAGCCCTAGTCTTTCCAGTATGTTTGGATGGACGGTGTTTGTGTGATGTGATTACATATAAATTATGTCCTGTGTGTTTACCACATGTACAACATGCATTAACCGCGTTTGTGTGAATAGCTCTAAATCATGGCATTAAGGTAAGGTTCTGGTCATGTTTGAACACTCAGGACTCAGATGTTCAATAATCATGACAAAAACGTGAAACGGTAGGGATGTGATTTGTTGGTGGTTGAAGTAACAAACCTCCTAAAGTTATAGAAGAAAAAGACTTGCAGAGTAAATGGATGAGCTTCCTTCTCTCTTCCCGCTTAGGGTCCTCCTGGCCAGAATCCCACCACACACACCTTCTTACAACAAACACACCAGCTCTCCTCACCAGCGGCACCATGTTCAACCAGGAGTTCTTTCAGAAGCTGACACTACCAGATCTGAATGATGTCAGTCAGTACATCAGCAGCGTCTCCACCCCTCTATTGTTCAGCATTGGAGCAGTGACCGCTGCAACCACCTACTACCTGGCAACGCGACCCAAAGCCATCCCGTTCATCTACGATCTTCAAATGCAGTCAGTGGAGGTGTCGGTGAGTTTAAGGTTCACATATGTCTGGGAGAGTGTCTTTGGGTCTGTGCTCACCATGTTCAGCTAAGCATCGTGGGTGATCCAATCACAAGAAGACGGTCCAGTTATGGCCCAGACAATCACTGAACGTGGTCTCAGTGGTAACACATCAGAGGCTCCTCGGATGAACTTGCAGATCTCCAGCATTGATTTATGTTACTTTTTATTCCAACTATGTAAATAGTTTAAAAAAATACTGGGAAGAAGCAGAAGCTCGTTAGTTCCCACAACTATGTCTTAAAAAAATAAAAAGTAAATATATAAAATCACACACACACGCACACACTCACAGACACACACACACACACACACACACACGCAGAGGTATGTGAACATATACCAATATTCAGGTTTTGAATGTCCTTCATTACAACTGGGTCTTGGAAATTCAAATTTTTTTTAAATTGTATATTTAAAAATGAAATAAATTTACAAGGTACAGTTTCAGTTTTTATGTCAGTTTTAATGTGGTCCATAAGGTAAAGGGCTGATAGGTCAAAGGTCAGGATCTTGTGATCACACCCAGGCGGGCAGCAGTGACTTGCTCTAGACAAATGTCAGAACCTCTTTTTGAGGCATTTTTCATCAAACCCTTCATCCAACCCTTCATTCAACCCTTCATCCAACCAAACTACCAGTAGAGTCCGTGTCTGCTCTCATCAGGAGCGTTTCTTTCTCCTGTTAGGGTGTTGCGTCGGCTCGCAAATCAGTGCTACTGGATGGAGATGACCAATTGACACACACCTATGAAGACGCCAGGACAATGTACGAGTTCTTCCTCAGAGGGCTCAGGGTCTCCAGTGAGTCACAGACACAGCAAAGTCATGTCATAATTATGTTTTATTGTTTCCTCTTTGGACTGAATGTGGTTACATCCCGCTTGAAAGCGGTGATGTATTGTAATTGTCAGTGTTTGTGTGTTCGTCCGTTTGTTCGTCCGTCGGTTAGTATGTCCACCAAATATCTTCGCAACTTTTGCAGATAGAAAGATGAAACAAAAAGCACATTACTCAGGCAGCAAAGGGAATGAAAATGAGATGATGACTGACCTTGAGAAAACTACACTGTTAAATAAATAAAAGGAGCACTAAAGTAAAACGTAGAGCTGAATAAATGAAATATTTTTATTAAATACTTTGTTCTTTCCATAGTTGAATGTACTGACAACAAAATCACACAAAAATTATCAATGAAAATCAAATGTATCAACTCATGGAGGCCTGGATTTGGAGTTATGGCCTACTAACTTAAGCCCCTTGCTCCTCTAGGGTGCATAGGCCGTTGACAAATGCTCTCACTCACTGCTTTCACTCGGTTTGTAGCTGTTCTTTCGAGGTCTCCCCAGTTGAGCCCACTGTCTGCCATTTCTGCTTCAAAGCTCCTTCTCCAACTGTTCTTGGGGCGACCTCATTTCCCTTGGGCGACCCCTTTCCCTTGGTTCCATTTCAGGGCTTGTCGGGCAATGTTTGTTGTGGGTTTCTGAGGGTATGGCCGATTCACATCTATTTTCTCTTCTGAATTTGTGTGCCAATAGGATCCAGGTTTGTTCTTTTCCACAGATCCACATTGGTTACTTTGTCTTTCCACCAGATGTGAAGGATTCTTCTTAGGCAGGTGTTGATAAAAGTTTGCAGCCTTTGTGTTGTAAGTGTAGTTGTCCTCCATGTCTCTGATCTATACAGCATCACCTGTTTCTCATTTGAGTTATAGATGCACAATCTGGTGTTGATGGAGATGTTCTTTGAGCTCCAGATCTTTCTGACCATGTAAAACACCACTCTAGCCTTGTTAATTCTGCTTCTTATGTCAGCATCGGTATCTCCGGTTGTGTCCACCACACTGCCTAGGTAGGTAAATGCTTCTACCTCTTCTAGGGCAGTGTTGTTAATACAGATACAGTGGTTGGTTTTGGCGTGGATCTTGATCACCTGTGACTTTGCTGTATTGAGAGTGAGACCAAGTTTTATTGCAGATTTTGCAAGCCTGTCTGTCTTTTCTTGCATTTGTTCTTGTGTATGTGAAAGGAGAGCTACAGTATGTCACCTGCAAACTCAAGAGAATTCCATTTCTCTTCCCCTCTGTTGTTTCCCTCATGACCCAGTCAATTGCCGGGATGAACAGAAGAAGTGGTTTAAACTGTCATAAAAGATGGCCTTGACTTGACCATCTGCATCATTGGTTGGTGCATAACACTGAATTAAGTTGGCTTTAACCCTCTTGTGGCTGGTGTTGAAAGTTGCAGACATGATGCGAGAATTGATGGCTTTCCATTCAGTTAGAGCCTTTCTAGCATCCTTTGTCATCGTGATGGCCACTTCCTCTGTATGAATCGCTCCCTCTTCTTCATGTCCAGAATAGGTAAGGGACTGCCCACTGGCCAATTTGACCTCCCCCGACTGTGTCCATCTTGTTTTTGCCAGGCCCAAGACAGAGTGCTTGTAGCGCTCTATTTCTTTTGCGACTGTTGCGGTCTTGCCAGCCTGGAACATGGTTCTGATGTTCCATGTCCCTATAGGGTTGGATTTTCTTGGCATCAGAAGGTGTGTCAGATTCCCAGCGCTCTTGTGGGTTTGGCTGAGATGCGTCATGGTCCTTTCTGCTGGCTCACCTTCTTCTACCAGGTGTGTGATTCGGGTTTTGTTTGTCATTGTTTCTGTGACTACCTCTTTTTTACAGAATGGGAAAGTTACCCCCACGCCCAACCCCCAACCTGGGGGACCAGGGACTGATTCGTCTGCCTCCTCACCCTTGACCTGTCCAGTTTGGTTGATCCTGCCAGGGGCATAAACCCCCTCCGGCATAGTATCGGGTTCACTGGAGTATGCAAGCCCCTCCACCATGACAAGGTTACAGTCCAGGAGGGGGGATTTGGAGTTATACTCAAAATTAGAGTGGAAAAACACACTACAGGCTGATCCAACTATGATCTAATGTCCTTTCAACAAGTCAAAATGAGGCTCAGTAGTGTGTGTGGCCTTCACGTGCCTGTGTGACCTCCCTACAACGCCTGGGCATGCTGAAACGCCTGGCAGATGTTCTCCTGAGGGATCTCCTCCCAGACCTGGACTAAAGTGTCCGCAACCTCCTGGACAGTCTGTGATGCAACTTGGTATTGGTGGATGGAGTGAGACATGATGTCCTAGATGTGCTCAATTGGATTCAGGTCTGGGTAGCCGGCGGGCCAGTCCATAACATCAATACCTTCGTGTTGTAGGAACTGTTGACACACTCCAGCCACATGAGGTCCAGCATTGTCTTGAATTAGGAGGAACCCAGGGCCAACCACACCAGCATATGGTCTCACAAGGGGTCTGAGGATCTCATCTCGGTACCTAATGGCAGTCAGGTTAATTCTGGTGAGCACATGGATGGCTGTGTGGCCCTCCAAAGAAATGCCACCCCACACCATTACTGACCCACTGCCAAACCTGTCATGCTAGAGGATGCTGCAGGCAGCAAAACGTTCTCCACGGTGTCTCCAGACTGTCACATGCTCAGTGCGAATCTGCTTTCAACTGTGAAGAGGACAGGGCGCCAGTGGCGAATTTTCCAATCTTGGTGTTCTCTGGTAAATGCCAAACAGGTTTGTCCTGGAAAGGACAGGAATGAACGTTAGAGGCCTGGAATTGGAGTAAGACAGAGTACATGTGTGTGAATGAGAAGGATTCAAGTGGAAGAGTGAGGTTATAGGGAGAAGAGATCAAGATGGTGGAGGATTTTAAGAGCAATGGATAGTGTGGAAAAGAGCTGAAGAAGCGTGTAAAGGCAGGATGGAACTGATGGAGAAAAGTGTCAGGTGTGATGTGTGAAGAGTTTCAGCTAAAATGAAAGGAAAGGTGTACAAAACTGTGGTGAGACCAGCGATGTTGTTTGGTCTAGAGACAGTGTCACTGAGGAAAAGACAGGAGACAGAGCTGGAGGGAGCAGAGATGAAGATGCTGAGGTTCTCTCTGGGAGTGACCAGGATGGATAAGATCAGGAATGAGTACATCAGAGGGACAGCGCATGTTAGAGGTTTTGGAGATAAAGTCAGAGGCCAGACTGAGATGGTTTGGACATGTCCAGAGGAGAGATAGTGAATATATTGGTAGAAGGATGCTGAGTTTTGAACTGCCAGACAGGAGGCTAGAGGTAGACGAAAGAGGAGGTTTATGGATGTAGTAAAAGAGGACATGAAGGTAGTTGGTGTGAGAGAAGAGGATGCAGAAGACAGGGTTAGATGGAGGCAATTGATTCGCTGTGGCGACCCCTAAAGGGAAAAGCCGAAAGGAAAAGAAGTACACTCAGGAACCGGATAAGATAGAAAGACAAGGGAGAAGGCCAGTGTGAGTAAGACCTCTAAGGTCAATGACAGTAGGTCAGAGAACTAGCTTTGATCTTTGACCTATGCAAGTAGGTCAGGGTAAAATTTTGAATTCAGCAATGTCGCGGGATGTTGCAGTCTCTAACTGCATTGGTTCTTGTTGACTTTGAGCCTGAATGTTATGAACTCTGTCATCCTCGGTGTGTGAGCTGACAACCGTCTCTCTGCACTGTTAACACTATGGTTTGTTACCAAAACAGGCCTCATATGTCAGAGAGAACAGCGGTGATGAGGTGTTTAAGCACACTAGAGTAGCACTGAAAACTGTCTCCCCCCCAGGTAATGGTCCTTTTCTGGGCTCCAGGAAACCAAAGCAGCCCTATGAGTGGATGTCCTACGAGGAGGTGAGTGCTGTCATCAAGATGTTCTCCTTCTCACTGGAAGGAAATGTTGGTGATATTAAGTTATTTACATTTATTTTGTAATAATATTATTTAAATTCCAAACTCATGAAACTGTAGATTGATGCTCACCTCATTCAACGTCATCGTCCGTCTTACATTTCCATTTCCTCATTATACCAGCTGCAACTTTCATTCATACACAATATGTTACTAAAGTGTTAGCTACAAGCATGCTTGTCTAACTTCTGACTTACTGGACAGAGCAGAGGATATTATTGACCTGTCGTTGTTCTATTCAACCCGAGGAAATGGATTACAGCTTTTATTTAAAGATGTGGCTCAGTGGTAGAGCACGCTGCATAGCGGGTCGTCCAATGTTCAGAGATCGGCGGTTAGATTCCCGCTCCTGCCCAAAAAAACACCCGGAGGTGAGCTGACAGTGGGAGGTGTCAGCTCACATCCGGAGCACTGCTGAAGCGCCCTTGAGCATGGTGCCCTTGAGCAAGGCGCCCTTGAGCAAGGCGCTGTCCCCCTTATAAGTTGCTCATTTGGGGCGCACCACAAAGGAGCGGCCCGCCACTCTACCTCCTCTGCATGCGTGCAGGCCCCCTGTGTTCAGGACCTGTACACACTAACATAGAGTGTGCTCTTAATTTCCCTTCGGGTATTACTAAAGTATATAAAATTAAAAATTAAATGTCTGCTTACTTTTGGCTGAATGTACAAGTCAAAAGAAACCATTTGAAAGGTCCTCGCCCGAGACGAGGCGGAAATGGACAGGCCTGACGTGTTTGGAACACCAAACACTGACACTCGATCTGACCTTATCGCTCAGCACACAAACCTTTTGACTTGACCTGTTTGAAATCACGCAGAGACAAACATCCACCGGCTCTGAGCTCATCACCCACATTTTCACTCAAGATAATCAAATGACCTTTGTTTTACAAAATCAATGTTCATGAGAACCTACCATCATTCCAAATATTCAGGTCAGCCTGTTGGTGAATTAGAGATCATCACAGTGATCGTCAGCTGCCAGGTGCCTGAAAACTTTTGCTAAGTGTAATTAAAAAAATAAAGCCACTGAAATCAAGTGGATTATTTATACTAGTAGGACACCCAAATCACTAACCAACCCATCGGACCTACAGCCTTACATTAAAGTCAAAACGTCAACAGGAAACAGACCACAAATAAAATAACGTAATAAGTAGTGCAAATAATAAATTAGTGATAACAACCTGGCGTGTTGTGATGATACACAAGCTTGCCTGGCGCTCCAGAGAAAGACACAACTCAACACTACTAACAAGACTCGAGTTAACTAGTTAAGAGGTTAGATAATCACCATCTTAGAAAAAGCTGAAAATAGTTATCAAATGTTTTTTCTATCAACTCATCCGATTTGCTAATTGAATCTTGACGTTTTCATAGTTTCTCTGTGAAGTAAACAGTAACTGTTTAGCTAATAATAAATCCTCCAGCAGCCTCTGAGGTCACGCAATGTGTTTTGTTTGTTTACATCAGTGAAACAGCTATAAAAGCAAGACTGTGTGTGTGTGTGTGCGTGCGTGCGTGCGTGCGTGCGTGCGTGCGTGTGTGCGTATGTACGGTGTGTGCATGTTAGGTGAAGGAGCGAGCAGAGAATTTGGGTTCAGCATTTCTTCACAAAGGACACTCCAGAACCTCCGATTCCCACATCGGCATCTTCTCCCAGAACCGACCCGAGGTACCAACGTGCGTCTTCACCCACACAGCACCTCACCAAGACGTCCATTTAAACCGCACTCCTTTTGAACAATAACTGAAGATCTGAACAATCCCAAAGATCTGACAAAGACTCCAAATCGTGTATAACCGCAGACTAAAATTTCCTCTAGATGTATGAGAACAACAGGATGGAAGTGATTTGACATCTTATGGAAATAAAGTAGCATTATTTTGGACATGAAGTCAGCAGAAATATCAAGTGTGAGGATAATGATGCTTCAGTGAGACGGACACAAACACACACACACACACCAACCAGTTCTCTATGTTTGGTTTATTGTTTCAGATCCAAACATGAGGAAAACAATCAAAACTGATTTTATTTAGAACATTGAGGCTATTGTGGAGATCCTGCATCTGTTGAAGTTAAATGAATCATGGGTATGCATCACTTTTGGGTCAGACATGGATGGAATCATCACACAGAAGGCGACGAAAGTTTGATCGAACTGACCTCATTTCAGGACAGTTCCTGGTATCAACTTGAATAACTGGAACACATTCTTGTCTCATTAGGACAAGTGAGGACACAGACATATGAGTGTCACATAACAGTTTGACACTACCTGGTGACTGTGTGTACCTTGGAAGTGGTCCAGAGAAATACCGATCTTTGCTGTTTCATGTAGACAGTATTGAACTCGCACTGCAGTGCTGTTCTGGGTCGCTTCTCTCAGAATGGACCATTAGTTGCCTTGTTTTGTTGCTGGTGCAGCTTTTTACCTTCTGGCTGTAGAGCTGCTGCGAACTCAACTCATTGAACACAAAACCAGCCGCTTCATGAAGACCAGGCGCTGCAGTCACCAGGTTCAAGATGGTATAACTGTCCACATTTCCACATTGCTCGGATCAGAAAAATAAAAAAAATCATAAATTATTTTAGGATTTTCTTGCTCTCATGCATAAATAAGATGATATCATGCAACAAAATTATAAACTAATTGAATGTTTCACTTTTGGACAGTTAAGAATTTTTACACTTTGTGCATCCGTGGCCCTCAGCAGAACCCCTGACAATATGGCTCCACTCAGCAAAGTTAGAGACCTGTCGGGTTTGCAACGCTAACATAGTCGACATTTTCAAGCTGCCGGGTGATTTTTTTACCCGATATAATATACCCAACAAGAAGTACTTGTCATCAAAATATATAAAAATATGACAATACATGAAAATTAGTGGGGGTTTTTTTTATTTTCAACTGACATGTCTAACAAAATGAAAGAAAAGTGTCATGGGAGGATCGTAAAAAAATGTTTCAAAATTACTGAAAAATTAGGAGTTAAAAAAAAAACATCCTATAAAAAAGAAAACACAATTACACTGGAAGCTTGGTCTTTGGTCCACCCATTCCTGGGACATTTTGTTCGTGGTAAAGGAACAGTCTGTAAGAAAATGCAGGCATTTGGGTAGGAAAACACCCACACCTTCAAAGACATCAAAGCCAGTGCTGAAACCCCAGAGACCCACAACACTCATACAAACACAATATATTAAAAATCGTGAAAATACATTTGCTAGGGCGAAAATCACCCAGCGATGGTGTTCTCGGGGTAAGTCTCATTAAGTCCTGGTTCATGGCAGACGTTTGTTCAATAAAGGTGTTAACCTATTCAAACATATGTCATGTTGTCATGGCAGTCCTCATGTTCCCGGAGCTTCAGTTGATCTGATTCAGTGCTTCATGCTTTGACTCTTGTGTGTGCAGTGGAACGTGACTGAACTGGCCTGCTACACGTTTTCTCTGGTGGCTGTCCCTCTGTACGACACCCTGGGACTGCAGGCCATCCAGTACATTGTGAACAAAGGTAACACACTGCAGCATCTTGAACACACACACACACACACACACACACACACACACACACACACACACACACACACACAGACACACACTCACAAGCACTCCTCAGGGTGGAGTTGGTGACCAGCTACAGCCACATTGTCTGCATTGGCACTCCGTTCCTTCAGCTTCCATCTCGACGGTCGTCTGTGACGTTGCCGACAAAGTCACCCTGCTGCTGGACTGCATCAAGGACAAGAAGCACACTATGAAAACCATTGTTGTTATGGAGACCCCTGATACAGGCCTGGTCAGCAGGGGTCAAGAGGCTGGGATCCACATCCTCAGTCTGCAGGAGATGGAGGTCAGCGCCACCGTTTGGTTCCTTGTCTCTTTCTGATTATTCCGTTTTTTCTTGTTTCATTCTTCTGTTTTTAGGAATAAAACATTTTTATCTATTGAATCCCTGCCACAAACCGAAAATGGAGCTCATCCTATATGAACTTTCAAAATGAAAAAAACCATACTTTTTTGAATTCTACACATAATATCGTTGTCGTCTTGTCCTCAGGCAATCGGGAAGGCCCACCATCACCAACCAATGGTGAGCAGCTTGCTACCAGTGCCAACATGTCCATGATTAAAATGACAATACTGTTGCATTGAAATGTGGATTTGAGTGTTTGTTTATTGTCACACCCGTCCCTCCAGCCTCCACGACCTGAGGACATGGCCATTATCTGCTTCACCAGTGGGACTACAGGTGATTGAATAATTAGTGATATAAAGGGTGAATAATGCATTTCATTTAAACGTGTGTGGGTTGTGCTTTCAGGAAACCCAAAGGGAGCCATGCTGACTCATGGGAATATTGTGTGCAACTGCTCAGCCTTCATCAAACTAACAAAGGTGAGCTGCAGTTAGGAAACTCGGGATTGAATGGGGAGGATTCCTTCTTTAACTCCGTCCTCTCTCCCTCTCTATCGCCTCCTTCTTCTCCCCTCTCTTCATTCCCCTATTTCTTCTACACCTCTTCTTCCTTCTTTTTCCTCTTTTCTCGCTTGTGTTGTGAACTCAGAAGCCAAAGTTTGATTGTCAAATGAAAAGTCACACCTCCAGCCTTTTCTCCAGGAAAGTTTTCAAATCCTGTCTGGATGGATAGAGAGATAGATAGTTAGTTAGTTACCTACCTGCTTGCTCACTTAATTTATTCTGAAGGAAATTCCATACAACCAAACAGTAGTATTTGGAAGTAAATATTTCATTTCATTTCATTTCATTTCATCTTCCGAGCCACTTTATCTGCCGTAGCGGGTCACCGGGAGCTGGAGTCCATCCCAGCTATTTTAGGGCGTGAGGCGAGGCAAACACTGGGCGCGAGGCCAGTGCTCCGCGGGGCCACACAAAGACAGATAACCATGTACGCTCACACTCACACACTATGGGCAATTTGGAAATACCAATTAACCTGCAGCGCATGTTTTTGGAGGTGGGAGGAAGCTGGAGAACCTGGAGAGAACCCACGCAGACACGGAGAATACATGCAAACTCGAACCCGGAACCGTCTTCCACTGCGAGACCATTCCACTTTAATTAAATTTAATTAAATTTAATCAAATGTAATTTAATTTAATTTAATTTAATTTAATTTAATTTAATTTAATTTAATTTAATTTAATTTAATTTGAATTCATTTCATTTCATTTTATTTCATTTCATTGCACAGCATGGTGGTTCCAGGTTCGAGTCCCACTCTGTGCTGAGTTTGCATGTTCTCCCTGTGTCCGCGTGGGTTCTCTCAAGGTTCTCCGACTTCCTTGTGTCAGCTCAACTCCCAGTCACTGCTGAGGCGCCTTTGAGCAAGGCGCCATTCCCCTCACAAGCTGCTCAACTGGGTGCACCGTGAAGTCGCTGCCCATCGCTCTGCCTCCCCCTGTGCTCATTTGCATACTTACAGGCTCCTAGTGTGTTGTGTGTTTTTTTCAGGGGCCTGTATGCAATACTATTGTATGCATGTCTAACACATACAGTGCACCCTGGTTCTTTGTGGTTAAAACATTCCAGGAACCACATGCGATTAATGACCCTCCCCTTACTGGTATTAAACGACCTTCTATCTAGATAACCTTATCCCACACTCTTATCGACTGTTAAAAGCACTTTTGTGTCTCACGTAAGTCCGAGACTCACAGAACCGAGTGCACTTCCGGATTCCGTCAGCCAATAGAATGCTTGTACGGTATCACATGACTGCCTACCGAAAATCCGCGATGAGGTGAAGTCGCGAGTTTTGATACGCAAATGCGCGGGGACACACTGTTTATAGTATATGTATGTATATGTATTGAAGGGTCTGAGTGAAAAGATAATTTCCCCATTGAGGACAATCAATCAATCAATCAAAGTTTATTTATATAGCGCTTAATCATGGCAACAGACATTTCAAAGCGTTTTAACAGACAGAAAAACCCAACTGAACCCTCTAGAGCAAGCATAAGCAACAGTGGTGGGGAAAAACTCCCTCGTTGAGGAAGAAACTCCAGGCAGGAACCAGACTGTTTTGGGCGGCCATCGGCCTTGACCGGTTGGGTGGAAAAGAAATATAAGAAAGATAAGGACAGGGTAAGAGAAAGAGAGACAGAGAGCGAGGCCAGATAGAGTCAGCGTCTTTATGGTTATAATTAGACGATTTGATGCAGGCGCTGATTTGGGGACAAGAAAGTCAGACTGCATTCACCAACTCCTGGGTTGTTGCCTTCAATACATGTTCCCCATCATGTAGTTGGTTAATTCAAGGCACAATTACGGCTGCATAGATGACTGTATGGTGGCACAGAGGAAGAAAAGGAAGCAGGACCCCAGCTGATGGATAGATGAGGGTTGGTACTGGTGGGCTTAGAGGAGAAGGTCCACAGTGGATGGATAGATGAGGGGAAATAGTGGTGGGCTTAGAGTTTCTTTCTTCTTCTTCTTGTGTGCGTATGGATGTGCATGTGGCTCCGCGGTGCAATGGCATCACAACCGGAGTGTTCCCTGCCTCATCGCCCCCAGGATAGGCTCCAGCACCTCCTGACCCACAACAACAAAAGGAGCGGTTGTATAAAATAAATGAATTAATTAATAAATTTAATTTCATTGAAAAAAATATAAGACTCTTGAATATAAAATAATGTGAACATTTAACAACAGATCACTGAGTCACACAGAAACCAACCATCTAACATAATAATGGCTTAAACAGATCGTTAATCTTTGTGAAAAATAAAATATAAGAAATCGTCTTCACTTCTGAAGTTCCGCTTCGAAACAGCAGGAGCCATGTTTATGTTAACAGATGGCGCCCCCTTCTGGGGAAAAAGAACGGAGGGAACTCCGTAAACGTAGCTGCTGTCTGGTGTTTGTTTGGGGAGGCAACTTAAAATAATCCATCCATCCATCCATCCATTTTCCTCCGCTTATCCGGGATCGGGTCGCGAGGGCAGCAGCTTAAGGAGGGAAGCCCAGACTTCCCTCTCCCTAGCCACTTTGTTCAGCTCCTCCGGGAGAATCCCAAGGCATTCCCAGGCCAGCCGGGAGACATAGTCTCTCCAGCGTGTCCTGGGTCGTCCCCGGGGCCTCCTCCCGGTAGGACGTGCCCGGAACACCTCACCAGGGAGGCGTCCAGGAGGCATCCTAACCAGATGCCCGAGCCACCTCATCTGGCTCCTCTCGATGCAGAGGAGCAGCGGCTCGACTGAGTCCTTCCCGGGACTTAAAACTTAAAATAATGTAATTGTTAATTATTTAACTACAATGTATTAATATTTTTGGGATTTCTTAACTTTTATGCAGTAAATCACACGGGATGTTTGTTGATATTAAGTGGCTATGGCCCCCACCTAGAAAGATGCCCACCAGTTTCCTCTGTTTTTAAGGTCACTGCCATTGCTGTAATTTAAGCATAGCTATCATGACTTCACTGTGAAAAACTAGAATAATATTTAATGCACGAAGAAGCAGAACACAGAGATGCTGAGAGATGGATGCTGCAGTAATGAATTGAGATGAACCTCATCTTTCTTACCTCAGACCCACCCCCCAGAAGATGCCATGCTGTGTTACCTGCTTTTGGCCACATGTTGGGTGGCCAAAGTCAGCGTTCACACTGAGTGTATTCTCTTCTGTCTGCCTGGGTCATTTCCATCCATGTTCTGGTGCTGATGCTCATCATGTATGTGTGAATGTGTTTTAGGTTCGCTGTCCACTGGGTGTCAGCGACGTCCATATTTCCTTCCTGCCCTTGGCCCATATGTTCGAGAGAGTTGTTCAGGTACTGTATGTTACCCCAGTGACAGCCTGATTTGTGTCAGATTTTACCACCGTAACACACCCACACATGTCAAAATGATGTTACCACCCACCTGTGAGGAACCCAGTCATCAGTCCGTGGGACACCCAGGTTACCAGTAAACTGTAAGCCCTGTTGTCACAGTTAAAATAGACGATGATACTGTTTTCATATCATTTTGACTTGATCCATGAGTTGAGTTTCACTGTATGTTAGTAAAAATTGGATTTAAGTCTTGGGTTGTTGGAGAAAAAACTGGAAAGAACTTTGAACTATTGAACTGTGGGACTGACACACTTGTGAAAATTTGATTCATCCTTCAATTAAAAAATATACTCCCAAATGAAATTCCCACATACTTTTGCTAAAATGCCAGGGTGGACCAGGCTGGGACCCCTGACAAAATGTACACGTGACCATCACTGGCCCTCTCTGGGAATTAAGTTATCTATCTTTTTGACAATTTCCTATTGTGAGCCAGAGAGGGAAGTGTTGCATGCTGTAATTATAAATGATAATAAACTGCCAGGAAACACTGGTTCTTCCTATTCACAGGGAGTGATGATTGTCCAGGGAGCCAGGATCGGCTTTTTCCAAGGGGATATTCGTTTACTGTCAGATGATTTGAAGATGCTGAAGCCCACAATGTTTCCTGTGGTTCCACGACTCCTGAACAGAATGTATGACAAGGTTGGTGGGCAGGGCGAGTGTTTGTTCAGGCCTCAGGTGGCATTTCCTCTTTGAATTCTGAGAATGATGTAGATGAGTCACTGGAGAGCTGCTGGATATTAGTAACCCATGAAAGGAGCATAAACGATGGTTATGAAGACACTCGTTCTGTGTTCCACCACAGATCTACGGTCAGGCCAACAGCTCCCTGAAGCGCTGGCTGCTGGAGTTTGCCTATAAGAGGAAGGAGGCAGAACTAATAAAAGGCATCATGAGAAGAGACAGTGTCTGGGATTACCTCATCTTCAGGAAGATCCAGGTATTGAACTATCCACATCTCCATTCAATGGACAAACTTCAGTTCCACACATGCTTTGCTGGGGTGGGGTCCAGACACGTCTAAAGAGGCTTGTTTTTAGACATATTTGAAACTGCAGGGGTTATTCACAATGTTGAAACAGGATATACCGGTAGACACTGAATCAGAATCAGAATCTTTATTTGTCATGCTGACACACGTTTTCACATATGACAGTACGAAATACGTCTCTGAAGGTCCCAGTAAGCCCGGTCAATAAATAAGATAAGTTAAAAAAAAAAAAAAGGGTTTAAAAATGTAAGGTAAATAAGAGAACAGAGAAAAGTTAAGAATGCTAGATATATAAAGTGTAAAGTGTAAATTGAAAAGTGTCTGAACAGCAAAATGTATTTACAATGTAGCAGCTTCAGTGTGTAGGTGCTCCATCTTCAGGAACTGAAGATGTTGCCCTGCACTGTTGCCCCTTCCTGGGTGGTGCTACAGCCAGTTCTGAGCTGGTTCAAAACAGTAACCTTCTAAGAACCAGTTTGGTCTTCTAGTAGTCAGTCACATCATTGTGTCACTGTGAACGTATGGACAAGTGTCAAGTCATGAATAAGTACTGTGGTTCTAAAAGAGGAATTCTTCTGTGTCTTGGGTTGGACCTGAACTGTGGACTAATGTCATGTGCTTCTCCCTGAAGGCCAGCCTTGGAGGTTGTGTTCGCATCCTGCTGACGGGAGCTGCTCCAGTCTCTCCCACGGTTCTCAGGTTCATGAGAGTCGCCCTCAGCTGTGAGGTAACATCCCACTCAGGCTGAGCGTGGCTGTGGTTTCCCATGTTGCTTTGTTTCTGTTGTTCTCCTGTAAGTGGAGTCATGGCATGTTCTACAGCTGATAATCAGTCTTTGCTCTAGAAGACGTCACCCTGTGTTGGTTGTCGTCATAAACATGAACGTTTCTCTGCTGTCTTAGTGCTATGAAGGTTATGGACAAACAGAGTGCACTGCTGGAGTCACAATGACCACACCTGGGGACTGGACAGCAGGTGACCCATGAAACAGATTGTTTCTGTTTCTATGTTTGTTCCACAAGAGCTACATTGCCTTCAAAATTGCCTTCATGTCCACAGGTCATGTTGGAGCTCCTTTGCCCTGTAACATGGTCAAACTGGTGGACGTCCCTGAGATGAACTATCTGGCTGTAAACGGGGAAGGAGAGGTGAAACCCACAAACAAGAAGGACTGTCTGGTTTTTTTTACATTTCTTCATAGTCATGGGAATCAGAACAGTGTGTCTTTGTGTTTGTAGGTGTGTGCAAAAGGTCATAATGTGTTCAAGGGCTACTTGAAGGACCCGGAGAATACCGCAAACGCACTTGATGCAGATGGATGGGTTCACACTGGAGATGTTGGAAAATGGCTTCCAGTGAGTTCTTTGACTTCATGTCAGCTTAACACTTGTTATTGTTATTAACTGCAAGGTCTTAACCTTCAGCTCAAGTATGTGAAGTGTGTGTTCATGCGTGTTGACAGAATGGCACACTGAAGATCATAGACAGGAAGAAGCACATCTTTAAGCTGGCACAGGGGGAGTACATCGCTCCAGAGAAGATCGAGAACATTTACACCAGCAGCGAGGCAGTGGCTCAGATATTTGTGGATGGAGACAGTCTGCAGGTGAGTGGAGGAAAGGCATCGTGTGTGTCTGAACTGATTTGCTGTTCAGCTGTCGTCAGGCAGACCATCAGGCCTTCAGCCCCTCAGACCACTGGTGCTTGTCTCCAGGCCTGTCTGGTAGCAGTGGTGGTTCCTGACCCCGACTTCCTGTCTGACTGGGCAAAGAGGACACTGGGATTGGATGGCAGCTACCAGGAGCTGTGTGGAAGAGAGGTAATGTCTGAGTTACTACTGATAATACCACCACCAACACCCCAAGAATGATAATAGGGATATTGTGTGGAGCCTCACAGCAAGAAGGTTTGCTCATTCAATCCCCTTCTGTGTGAAGGTTGTATGTTCTCCTGTGTCTGTGTGGGATCTCTAGTGGTTCTCCAACTCCACAAACATGCAGCTGAGATGAACTGATCAGTTGTAATTGGTCCATAGATGTGAGTGTGTGTTTGCTTGACTTTCTCTGTGGCCCTGTGATGAGCTGGCGTCTCCTCCAGGGTGTACCCCACCTCTCACCCGTAGTCAGCTGACCCATGTTTCGAATAAATAAGTGAAACAAGTGAGTGATTATGATCGTTTTGTCCTCAGATGATGGATGGATGGATGGATGGATGGATGGGTGGATGGATGATAACTTTTATTGATGAAGCACTGTCCAGATCAGATTTTACGAAGTGCTTCACAGTAAACCATTCATTCATTCATCTTCATACCGCTTATATAAAACACAACCACAGTGAGGATAAGATAATTATTTCAAGCAGATAAAAGCAGCGAAAAGAGATGATAAAATCATAAAGTCATAAAAGGCTCTCTGGTAAAAGAATGTTTTGAGATCACTTGGTCTCCATGTCTAGACTAGCACAGGAGGGAGGGAACACATAACCAGTACAATCCTGAAGCATGGAACAAGACAATTGGGTAAATCCAGGCATTATAAAGTAAAGTCATGTGATATTGTCTCTGCATTAAAATTAAATTAAAATTGTTTGTTTATTTTTAATATTTCTATATATTTTTGCACAGGCTGTGCACGAGGCCTCATAAATTCCACCAGGGAACCAGCAGATGGTTCACTTCAACAGACAATAAACAACCTTTTTTCATAAATTTAAAATCAACATTTCTGTAAAATAAATAATTGTAAGAAATAATTATACTAAAAACTCAATTGAAGTGACTGCACTGATGAGGTTTATTTTGAAATTTAGCGACTTACAATCAGTGCATTCAACGTATGAGAAATACTGATCATTCCCAATAAAAGGCTGAACAAGTCAATCAAATAACAATAATTACAATAAGAAGAATTAGTGGTTGGGGACCACTGATTCAGGGGTAATGACAGAAAATGGATGGATGGATGGATGGATGGATGGATGGATGGATGGATGGATGGATGGATGGATGGATGAATGGATGGATGGATGGATGGATGGATGGATGGATGGATGGGAACAATGAAGCGTGAAGTGTGTTCTGGATGTCCAGTGTACTCCGTAGTTTGGTTTTCATTACGGTCACTGCAGAAAATCCCGCTCCACAAAAACAGGAGGTTGGAAATGGAAGCGTCTCGCTTTCGTTCGTGGTGTCAAGACGTAGCTCGTGTGTGCTTGTGACTTTTGTGTTTCTTTTCATACTTTATCATTATGTAGCATATAATTAATTATGTACAGGCAAAGTATGCATGTCTATTGGTTGATAACTTTTTTTTTCATAATTTAGAGGGTTTGAAACTTTTTTACAAGGCTGGATCAAATTTAAATGATTTTAGTGATTTTAAATGGGGAAATGTTTAACTGACGAGCTCAGTCATGGAACGGATTAAGCGCGTATCTTGAGGCGCTACTGTCTGTTGAAAGGGTGGAGTAGTTACAAGTCACGTGAGTTCATCTTCTACTCCATGTCACCTTTATATTAAAGTCAACCAATGTCTGCGCATCATGAGTGTAACAGATGCTTAGTCAATAATGATGGATGGGTGGAGGTTTGTGTTTCACAGGAATAGAAATGAACATATGTGACTACAAAGTGGTGTGAGGATGGTCTTTACACCAACAGCTTGTTCCATAAAGTGGGTTTATCGAGTAAGTCAGGCTTTTTCATTTAGTGTAATATTCAGGACATTCATGCCCATGAAGGACATTTAAAACAATGTCGTTATGCACTAAAGACACAATAGTCATGTCTTGAACATGTGGTGCAAAAGTGGCTCTATTTTTAAAATCAGTTACCGTGGTTTTATAAAAGCTAACCTATTCTGGGGCTTTCTAACTGTCCAGTTCAGTTTTAATTGTCGCTGAACCAAAATTCATGAAACACTGACCCTTTAAAGGTGTGATGTGATGCAGGGTGCAGTTGCAGGGTGCGATGAACCCTTGCCAGTTCGCCCATCAGGCCAAGTTTGGGGTTGACGATACTGTCTTGTACCTCCTCCACTATGTGCTCTCCCACCTGGACGACGGGGCTGTGCCGTAAAGGTGCTCTTCTTTGACTTTTTGAGCACCTTCAACACCATCCAGCCCCGGCTCCTGCAGGATAAACGGACCTCCATGGCTGTGGACCCCTACCTCGTGAGCTGGATCACGGACTACCTAACATACAGACGTCCATTAGGTAGTCTGTCCCCCCCCCAGGTAGTCAGTCCCCCAGTGCGTCCGTATGGGGGACTGTTTGTTTTCTATGGTGACCAGCAGCACGGGGGCACCACAGGGGACCGTGCTCTCCCCCATTCTCTTCACCCTCTACACATCGGACTTCAAGCGCAACTCGGATACATGCCACATACAGAAGTACTCTGATGACACTGCAATTGTGCCATGTATCCGGGAGGGTGATGAGGGGGAGTACAGGGCATTGGTGGCTGACTTCGTGGAGTGGTGCCAACAGAACCAGCTCCAGCTCAACGTCTCCAAGATGAAGGAGATGGTGCTGGATTTCCAGTGGGCATCTCCCTCTCCACAGGCAGTGATCATCATCATCATCAGGGCAGTGAGGTGGAGGTGGTAGGTAACTATAAGTACCTGGGACTGCAGCTAGACAGCAGACTGGACTGGTCACTCAACTCGGACTGTGTGTACAAGAAGGGGCAGAGCAGGATGTACTTCCTGAGGAGGCTGGCCTCCTTCAACATCTGTCCTGAGCTCCTTCTCATGTTCCATCAGTCCGTCGTCTGCAGTGTGCTGTCATACACCATTGTGTGTTGGGGTGGCAGGGCCAGGAATAGAGACATGAATCGTCGTAACAGACTCATCCGCAGAGCAGGCTCAGTGGTCGGTCTGAGCCTGGACTCTGTGGAGACACTGGACCATGTCTAAAGTTAAGGCCATCCTGAACAACACCAGCTACCCCCTGCACACCACCTTCTCCCAGCTGAGAAGCACCTTCAGTGGCAGACTACTGTCACACAGTGCCTCCACAGAGAGGCCGAGGTCCTCCTTCGTGCCCCGTACCATCAGGGAGCACAATGACCCTCAAGGAGGAGTGGGGGAGGGGGTGTGTGGTGGTGGTGGGAGGTGGGGGGGGCAAGGTCAGCATGCGGTTGAATGGAGGGGAGGACATGGGATGCCAGCCTGTGCTGCAGTGTAGTGGGGCCAGGGGCCAAGGTGTTGTGATGTTGCGATATTAGATATTGACATGCCTTACAATGTAAGAAGGTTGTACTTTAAACACCATTGGGCCTCCTGCTATTTTCACTTTCATTTTTTATTGTTATTTGTTATTTTATTTAATTTTATACTTTTTATATTTTAGTTTTTTAGTTTTAGTGTAGTATATGTCCTGTTAGTGCTGCATGTGTTAGTGTAGTGTATGTCTTGTGGTATGTCCTGTGGTGTCTGTGTTTCTTTTTCTCCTGCTGTGTATCCAGTTTTTATTCACGATGTAATGCCTGAGCAGTGGATATGTACAATTTCCTCCGGGATTAAAAAAGTGTCTGTCTGTCATACATACACTTTAATATTAAACCAGTGGAGCAAATAATACCTCATAAAATTTAAATCACTTATCATTCAGACTCTGTACACATCATTCACTGGTGGGATTATTCTTTCTGATGTCTGTTTTGTCTCTCCTTGCACAGGAAGTGAAGGAAGCCATTTTAGAGGACATGCAGAAACTGGGCAAGGAAAGAGGCCTCAAGTCCTTTGAGCAGGTACAACATCTGGCCACAGGTCATCTAAGGTTTTAAGCAGCTTCATTCATTCTAACACAACCTGTTCTTTAGGTGAAAGCCATCTGCATCCACACTGAACCATTCTCAGTCCAGAACGGCCTCCTCACGCCAACACTGAAGTCCAAGAGGAATGAAATGCGACTACACTTCAGCGCTCAGATAGCTGAGCTGTATGCTGCGATAAAAGTGTAGGAGGAGCAGTGGAGGAAAAGAATTGTAGACGGACACAAGAACTCTACCAAATCCAGATAAAGGCACAAGGCAGGGGGGGGGGCAAGCTAAAGTACACATGTGGCACCAACAGGGAATGGATCAGCCTTCTGTTCATTCCCTCATGAACAGTAACATCTGAAACAACGGGAACACAAAGTATGCAGCGTTTAATAGAACTTGATACGTAGCTGGCAGCACTGTGGCGCAGTGGGTAGCGCTGTTGCCGCACAGCAAAGCGGTTCCGGGTTTGAGTTTGCATGTCTCCCCCGTGTCTGCGTGGGCTCTCTCCTGGTTCTCCGGCTTCCTTCCACCTCCAAAAACATGCAATTCAGGTTGATTGGCTATTCCAAATTACCCATAGTGTGAATGTGAGCGTGCATCGTTGTTTGTCTGTGTGTGGCTTTGCAGTCCACTGGCATCGCGCTTGGAGTTTGCCCAGCCTTACGTCCCTAGTCAGCTGGGATAGGTTCCGGCTCCCCGTGACCCCCTACAGCGGATAAAGTGGTGATTAGAATAAAAAGGACGTAGCTTTAAAATATACAACGAAAGAACTTTAGAACATGTGGCACAGAATACCTCTGAGGATACGGAGACAAGGATATGCTTAGAGTTTATGTTCTGTTATGAAGTTTGGTCCATGCTTTGTACAGTAAAGTGATCAAGTTTTTTTTTTTTTTTCAATAAACTGCTTTTTTATTATGTCAGTTTCAGGACTTTCAAAGGGAAATATCAAAGTGCAGCTCTGTAGTATCAGAAAAAGATGTTAGTGCTGGAAAACACACACCAAGTCATGTAACTTTGGATTTTCAGATGACTGCTAATAAACAAATGGATGCGTTTTCCTGAGCTTTGTGCAGGTTGAGTGTGTGATGTACCACTGGAAATGAATAGTCTGTTTGAGTGCAAACCACCCATTCATTCATTTATTCATTTTCCTGACCACTTCATCCGCCCGGGTCAAGGGGATCTGGAGCCTATCCCAGCGAACTCCGAGCGCTATGCCAGTGCACTGCGGAGCTTCACAGAGACAGACAACCATGCACACTCACACGGGCAATTTGGAACGGCCAATTAACGTGAAGTGCATGTTTTTGGAGGTGTGAGGAAGCCGGAGAGAACCCACGCAAACACGTGGACAACATGCAAACGCCGCACAGAGCGGGACAGAACCCGGACCCGCCTTGCTGTACTGCGACAGCGTTACCCACTGCACCCGGTGCCGCCCTGCAAACTATTCAGGTAGGATTTTTATTTTATGTTTCTAAAGTTGAAATCAGTGCATAATAAATTGTATCAGTGACAAATGATTTAACTTTGATGAAGTTAAATCAAAGGAACCAGCAAAATCACATTAGACTACAATAATATTAAAGTCTAAGCCTTTCCAGATAGCCTTTACACTCCGCCCCGGAACCGCTCTGGTTCCGCCACTGGCGGATCCGCAATCCGGACAGGAGTCCACTTTCACGACGGACCCACAGCGCACAAGAACCGCGGACCAAGCCAGATCTGGCACGGAGCTAATCCGGATCCGTTCATAAAGCAGCTCAGCTGTCTGGAACCGTCGTGAAGCGGCTCATCTGGCCCAGATCCTTTATTCAAAATGGGTCATTGGGCCTTAACTAGCAATAGAAATATCCAAAATCTAGCTGACCAACGTCAACATTGTTCTGAAAATGCTTGAATACTTCCCTTACCCAGTCTACCTTTATTAATAGGAATAAATCATTCAATACATTCAAGACTTGAAAGTACAGTACACTATATCCTTTAACCCACATTATGAATTTCTGGTTAAACTGTCCTGTATAGCAGCATAATAGCTTTGTTTCAGCTGAGCGCTATCAGTTATCAGTGAGACTCATCAGAAGAGGTCAAAACATACTGTAACATACTGTAAATGGAAAAATGAAACGCAACCATGAATTGTATCCAAAGCATTTTACTGCCATGTCTCTCTGGGCAATCAATTGCAAAGGAATATGATTGATAATCATGATAGGAAGACATGAAAACCTAACATGACAACATTGCTTTAACTTGGAACTGGTGGGTCTTCATTTTAAGTACCAGGACGCGTCTGGAGTTCCCAGTCAGCTCCGAGGTTGAACTACTGAATAGCACGTCTTCGTCGGTCCCAACCGGGCCTTGAAATTAACTTTTTTTTCTTGGTAGCACTGGTGCTCCCAAATTTAGAAGTTAGTAGCACCAGCAAAGACTTTAGGAGCACCTACCCAAAAGCAAGGCGTACAGACAATATGTAACATGGCATGTATTTTATTCACAGAACCGTCAACACTTTTGTAAACATGTTTGTAACATTAGTTGGGTCTCCTGGCTCTCAGTCTCTCTCTCATCCACCTTTTCACTGAAGGCCCAGCAACAAAGTTCTCCTCAGGAGGACCATCCACACCAGGGGTATTCAATTAAAAGTCACGGAGGTCCGGTTAGAAAAATTTCCTCTTAGTAAAAGGTCCGAACCCAAGTCCAGTTTGTGTCTTATAGCCGGCCACTATATCCACATTATTATTATCAATTTTCAACGCAGGAAATGTTTATGTGAGTGCACAGCTAGCTCTTTTACATCACCATAAATAAAGTAGACCCAGGCAAATAAATTTTAAGCCTTTATGTTAGATTGTTTAATTCTGAGGTCTGTGTGTTCTTCAAAGTTCAAAAAAAGCTGAATAATCCTTTTTCTGGTAAATTAAAGACATCCCAGCCTAAAGAACTGAAGGCCTACAAGTAAAAAAAACGTTAACATGCTCAGAAAGCATGAATAAAAACTGGCTCTTTCAGGGGAAAAATGCAAACAGAACTTTCTTCATGAGAGAAAGGGGCATGTGGCCTGCCAGTAATTCACTTGTACACAAGTAACCTTGTACACAAGGTGCGCCTGTGCACACCTTGTGGTGGTCACCTTGTGATGGTCTCTGTCATGTATGGTGAAAGAGACCACTGGACTTGATCAGCATCTTTTATTGCCGCATGTATGTCCTCTCCCCTTGTGTGTGTTTCATAGTGGTGTTACACTCAGCAAAGAGCTCCCTGTCTTTGTGAAGGAACCTGACACACACACAAAAACTACAACTCATCAATGGCAACAGATGTGCATGGTGCTCTCTGAATAGCTGCATCAAGATGTTAATATTTCTGATTTTCTGTTTGCTGTTGAAGCTGACATTGGGAGTTTTTCCACACATCTCATCTTTCTGTTTTCCCCCAAACAAAATGTCAACAAAAGCTTTTAAGCACTTATTTACAACTGTCTCATCACTAAAAGATGTTTTATGTTGCCCCAAACTCCACCATGCCTTTAGTGAACATTCGTTTGCATTTTTCTCTGTCATTTTGTCCTCAGCTCAGAATTCAGGGGATAATTCTGCGCAATTTCGAGCCCTGGTCCCAACACAGCCGTGTCTTTTTCACAGCATCTGAAATCAAACAAATTTTCACACAAAGTTCCATGAACTCAGACACCAGTTGTAAAGTTTTAAAAAGATGTGTACTACCTTTGGCTTTTAAAGTGTCATTTTTCTGTCTGACATTAGGTGTCCCTATTTGCATTGTTGACAAAACTCAGCAAATGTCATGTTTGAAGAGTGAATTTAAATCTATAGTCAGATAGAACTTTTTAGTTTAACTCAGTGTAAATGCTGAAAACATATATAAACAGTTATCTTTATATCTAATATTATCTTGTTCTAATCTACTCTTGTTGTGGCTGACGAATGACCAAACAGCCGCTGCAGCGCCGGCTAAACATCGGAGATAACTGATGATGCGCACGCTGCACACCAATCGACACTTAGTCAGAGTGCCTGTAAAACAAACAATAATACAGATAACCAAGATATCAAATGCATTCACAATACCGTACGTCCAAGGGCGTTCAAAGCGTTCAAAAGTCCAACCCACGCCACAACTAAAAGTAAACGGTGGACACAGGTGAGTGGCATTTGTTATTAATTTCTGAAGACGCACCCATAGTGCCACTCTTCCCACCACAAGCCAACACCAACACATGCAATCAGGCACATGTATATTGGTCTAAACTCTCAGGAATGGCTCCTACAACTCTATATTGCTCGTTCTGACATGACAGCTTCCCACACACCTGAACTGTATTTATTCTAATGTGGTCCTTCAGGACTAGATTAAACTCGCTAAGCAAGGCATGTAGCTAATGAGTTCTCCCCACCTCCCAGACATAAAAACCTTGTCCAAAATTTTAAAGGTAACTTTAGCTAACTAGTGTGGCAGGATGATGTGTCTCATCTGTTCAATTATGAGCTGCTGTGTGGAGTCACTGTCAGCCAATGACCTCATGGTGGCATTCTATAGAAGGGAGTGTTGGCGGCCTCCCCTCTCTCTTGCTCCAGCCATCCTTCTCACTTCCGGGTCCTGTCGTTCCCTCCCTCTCGCTGTTACCTGTGCAGGTATGTTGGCAGTGGCTGCTAGTAATTGGTACAGGATGGACTGGTTGGGCTACGGCCCCACCCTGTGACCGACGGAGGTGCTTGCTGTACTCTGGGATGCACGTTGAAGTTTGGCATGCTTGTGTCGTTGTTGTTCCTAACCGACTTCTTCGAATACATTGAATTAAACACAGCCTGGTCTGACTCATCATTACGGCACCTACACTTGCAACATGGTGTCAGAAGCCTATGCTGAACCCAAAGAAGTTAACTTGGCACCGTTCGACACTAAAACAGCGTTCGTTTATTTGTTTTGGTGAGGATTATAAGTTTAGTTAGCCTGCTAGCATTAGCATCGCACTGAAAGGATGACATCCAACATACCAGCACCGGAGCCCATGAAGATGACGGGGGATGTTCACAGCAACTGGGTGAGCTTTTGGGCGGAATTTGAAGATTATCTACTGGCGACCGGGCTCAGTGAGAAAAACAAGTCAGAGCAGGCTGCAGCACTAAGGAGGCTGATGGGCAACGAGTGCCGTCATGTCTACACGCATAACTTGGGGCTCACGGCGGACAAGCAGAAAGATGTCGGTGCTATACTGACAGCACTGGAGACATACTTTGCACCTGTGAAGAACGTGATTTTCGAGAGATATGTTTTTGGAAAACTTAAACAAGAGGATGGAGACCTTATTGACTCTTTTGTTACCAGGCTGAGAGAAAAAGCTGCCTCTTGTGAATATGGAGCTATGAAGGATGAACTCATAAGGGACAAACTTGTTCTCGGGATATCTGATGAGGGTGCGAGACGTCGCTTACGGAGGGAAAAGGACCTTAAATTGGATGAGGCTATCAGGATCTGCCGTGCATCCGAAGTCATGGACAGCAACTTAAAAGCCATGTCGCTGGGCAGCTCCGGGCTGGAGGACAGTATTAATGCCACACGAGGACAGCGCTATGGACGAAGATCTGCCAGCAGGCCATCCGAGCCCACCAACGCAGAGACGCGGGTGAGTGCAAGTACTGTGGCACACGGCACAAACGGGGGCGAGACCTATGCCCTGCATTTGGCAAATCATGCCGCTCATGTGGCACTGCTAATCATTTTGCAGTATGCATGAAACGGGGTCAGCAGGCACGGCAGTTGAACATGGTGGACGGCCCACTGCCTGAGGAACAAGTGGGCAGCGACCACGATGAGAGAAATGTGTATGCAACGGAGAGCATGGGGGCTGTAAACACTCAAGGGAAGAAATCGTACGTCAACCTGACACTACAAAAAGGAATACAGAGGTGCCAGCTTGACTCCGGAGCCACCTGCAATGTGATGAGCATCAAAGACAAGATGAGACTAGCTCCTACAACGCCCCTTCAGAAGAGTCTCACCAGATTGAAACTCTACAACAGTAAGTGGATGAGATCATTGGATGTGTACAGCACGCAATGTGTTATTAGGGGCCAGACGCACAGGCTGGACTTTGAAATTGTGCACACTGACCAAAGACCCGTGCTTTCGGGAGAGACATGTGAGAGACTTGGTCTCATACGCTTCACCATTCCCAAGGACTTGCACAAGGTGGATCACTGCAGGGGGGGAGACCTGACCAGGGAGCGTCTTGTCAGCACTTACTACGACGTGTTCACCGGTCCCGTTGAGTCCCTGCCCGGTGACGTTCACTTTGAGCTGGACAGCACTGTGGCGCCCATGCAGTGTGCTCCTAGGAATGTTCCCGTGGCCCTCAAGGCAGCCGTTAAAGCACAGCTTGATCGCTATGAACAGGAAGGGCACTTAACTACAGTGACTCGTCCCACGGACTGGATCAGCAATCTAGTGATAGTAAAAAAAACAGACAAATTGAGACTCTGCATTGACCCAAAGCCTCTCAACCGAGCTCTGAAACGGTCCCATTACATCATGCCCATCTTGGATGAAGTTCTCTACAAGCTACCCAAAGCACGCATATTCACCCTGGTGGACGCACGTGATGCATTTCTGCAATGCCGCTTGGATGAGGAGAGCAGCCTGATGACAACATTCTGGACACCGTGGGGTAGAAGACGTTGGCTGAAGCTCCCATTTGGTGTGTCGGTTGTTCCGGAGCTGTACCAAAGAAAGCAACATGAACTGCTGGCGGGCCTGAAGGGGATTGAGCCCATAGCCGATGACATCCTCATAGTTGGCTGTGGGGACACGGAGGATGAGGCCAACCGCGACCACGACACAAACCTCATCGCTCTGATGGATCGGTGCAGAGAAGTGAAGCTGAGGCTGGGCCTTAAAAAGCTGCAATTTCGAGCGAAGGAGGTCCGCTTCCATGGCCACATACTATCGGCAGAGGGCCTCAAGGCTGACCCCGACAAGATTAGAGCGGTTCTGGACATGCCGAATCCCACCGATGCAAACCGATGCACACCGGTGTGTCGGATTTGTGAACTATCTGTCCAGGTTCATGCCACGCCTGTCAGAGGTATGTGAACCACTGAGGAGACTGCTGGACAAAGACGTGCCATGGCACTGGCTGCCTAAGCATGATGCCGCCATGAAGGAAATCAAGACACTGGTCACACTGGTGCCAGTCCTACGATATTATGACGTCCACAAGCCAGTCACAGTACAGAGTGACTCTAGCCAGGCAGGTCTGGGTTGCTGTCTGCTTCAGGAGGGACAGCCTGTTGCGTTTGCCTCCCGCGCACTGACCCAAACGGAGCAAAACTATGCACAGATTGAAAAAGAGTGCCTGAGCATCGTGTTTGCCTACCAAAGATTCCATTACTATCTATACGGGAGGGGTGATGTGACTGCTGAGACGGACCACCGCCCACTGGTCTCCATCTTCAGTAAACCCCTCCTCAGTGCACCGAAGCGTCTTCAGAGCATGCTCCTCACACTTCAGAACTACTGCCTTGCGGTGGTATATAAGCCAAAGCAGGGCCACCACTCCACCACAGAGTAGTGACACATTGTACCAACGTGAAATGGTCTGCAGCATGCACCAGGAGCAGTGCGACACAGCGGCTATCCAGCAGGCGGACTACCTGAACGTCAGCAGCCAACGTCTGGCACAGATCCGGAAGCACACAGAGGAGGATGTGTGTCTCCAGACGCTCAAGTCAGTCGTGCTGGATGGATGGCCTGAACACAAAGAGGAGACCCCTGTGGCCATTAGGGACTACTGGGGCATCAGGGATGAGAAAAGTGCGCAAGATGGAGTGCTCTTCAGGAGCCAGCGAATCATCATCCCCAGAGCTATGCGTCCTGAAATACTGCGTCGAATCCACTACAACCACGTGGGGGGTGAGGCATGTTACAGACAGGTCGGCGACACTCTATACTGGCCAGGTATGCAGGCAGAGGTCAAAGACTTTGTGCAGCAGTGCTCCGTGTGCCATGAATATGCACACGAGCAGCAGAAAGAGACTATGATGTCACACCCGCTCCCCACCCGCCCATGGCAGCTGGTTAGCATGGACCTTTGGCAGGCGGCGCAGGACTTCCTGCTCATCGTCGACCACTACTTGGACTTCTGGGAGATCGACCTTCTCCCTGACCTGTCAGCGGACACCACCATTCGCCGGTGCAAGGCGCAGTTTGCCCGTCATGGGGTCCCTGACAGGGCTATTTCCGATGGTGCCGGACAGTTTTCTGGTGGTGGGTTCCGAGCGTTTTCAAGGAAGTGGGGTTTCGAGCATGTTATGTCCTCCCCAAGGCATCCGAAGGCCAATGGCAAGGCGGAGTCAGCTGTAAAAATTGTGAAGAGCCTCTGCAGGAGGGCAGACCGTGCCAAGGAGGACCCTTGGAAAGCCATTTTGCACTGGAGGAATACGCCCACTGAGGGCATGCAGAGCAGCCCAGCACAGCGCCTCATGTCACGTAGACTGCGAACCCTTCTCCCTGTGGCTGATCAGCTACTGACGCCTCGGGTCATCACAGGGATCACAGACAAGCTGAGGGTGAAGCATCAAGCAGCGAAGCTGACGTATGACAGGTCTACCAGGGATCTGCCGGAGCTGAACGTCGGCCAGCCCATACGGATGAAGCCACTCCCAGGAGACAGGACGGGCCGATGGAGGAGAGGAGTGTGTCTGCAGCAGCTGGGCCTCCGGTCCTATCTGGTATGTTTACCGGCGCAACAGGATCGATCTCCGGCCAGCGGAAGTAGTCGCCCACCAGCCATCAGTTCAGATGTACGTGTCCACGGAACAGCCGGCGAGCGGGGTGAGCACCAGAGGGATCGTCAGCAGCCCTGAGAGGTCTCCAATACCGCCAGCACCAAGGTCGCCGCTTTCTTCTTCCTCGCAGATGGGGAAGACACCAAGCCGTGAGTTACAGGCCCGGGCCTTCTCCCGGAGCGGGAGGCTGATTAAGTCTCCGGACAGACTTGACCTCTAGGCTAAGAGAACTGAGACAGACATGCACGCACACACACACACACACACGGATGGACTGTGCGCACTCACACACTAGGACGGTAAAGTTTGTAAAAAAAAAAAAGGGGGGCGATACTTTGTTATTGCCAACTTGTTCACTGTGCACTATTGCAATAATGACATTGATTTACTGAATTTTGGGTTTTGGTGATGAGTAATAATTGTTCTGATTAATGGGGAAGTTGAGTTGCAGTATTGAATTGCATGGACACTTTACTAAAGGAAGGGAGATGGTACAGGATGGACTGGTTGGGTTACGGCCCCACCCTGTGGCAGATGGAGGTGCTTGCTCGACTCTGGGATGCACGTTGAAGTTTGGCATGCTTGTGTCGGTGTTGTTCCTATCCGACTTCTTCGAATACATTGAATTAAACACAGCCTGGTCTGACTCATCATTACGGCACCTACACTTGCAACAGTAATGCCCATTTAATATTGTTGCACTGATTTGCTTGGTTGGGCTTGCTGTGATGCGCTCGTCTTTCTCCTCTCCCGCTCCCTCGGGGTGATCTCTCACTGGGGCCTGACTGGTAGGTATGACTGATGACAAGCCTGTGCTTTTCCTCTGCTCCTCCACACCTCACTAAAGTTAATTCTTTATTTGCAACAGGGGCTGTGAGGACCGGGTGTTGCTGGGGAGTTCCAGCGGCGTTAAGTTACTGTAAGAACATCATAGCTTGTTGCTGCATGGATGCTGCTTTGCCCTGCTTTGCCGCTGCTCTGCTCTGCTAGTCTTTGCTGTTCTGACTGTGTCCTCTTGCCTGTGTTGCTGGCCTCGCTTCGCTGTTGCTTTCTCCTGGCTTGTCTGCGGCACCCATTCCTACACTGTGTCGGCAGCTCCTTTTTCGCCTTGGCCTGCTGCAGCTACAAGGCTCTCAGGTGCTCTGTGCAGTCGAAGCTACGGCTGCTAACCCAGCTCGGGCCTAGAGTCGGTTGCCATCAAGGAGCCACAAGGATAAAAACTTAGCTGCTAAAGCTGCACATCTGACTGGACCAAATATATAGTATATGTAAAGCTGACTCTCCCAGCTTTTTTTTTTAAACGTAATCTTAATGACTGACTGAGATCAGTGGGGTTATTTTGGGTTGTAGTTACTTCTTGTGTGTTTCTCTTCTTTTCGGGGTTTTTTTTTCATTTCATTTTTGGCTTAAGTTCGTGGGCAAACATTTTTGGTTGAATTTGTTTTCATGAGTTAGCTTAAATCATTTCTCATTGCTTTATTCCTTTATTTTTCTAAGTGTTTAATTATTTTCCTTGTGTTTGATACATTTGCTGTTTTTTCCATTTAACTGAATATTGGTTTTGGGTTCGAGTTATTTTGTTGGTTTGGCAGTGCATGTTATTTTGTATTAGTTATCTGGAGGGGGGCTGCCACCTTCATTGTTTAGTGCAATTAATATTAGCTTGAGTTGTATTTTGGTTACCCTTTGGTGTGTGTGACCCACTAATTTCCTTTTTGTTTTTCACCTTTTCAGTTGCTGAGAGCAGACGGTGGTGGATCCTGGTGCCCTGGTGGTGGTCCCTCTTATGGTGTGCTGCGATCCCCGAATTTGAGTGTTTCATTGAGTGTGTGTTAGTGTGTGCCACGAGTGATTGGGGTGCGTTTCTTCCCTGGGAATCCCGTATCGTGTTTCACAACCACTGCACTGTCGATGAGCCTCAGCACCTGAAGAAGGTTGTTCCTCCCCGTGTGTGTGGTAAATTTTTAAAGATTTTAAAACTTGTTGAAAATAAAGGTAATTGTTTGGACTTGGAACCACGTCTCATGCCCTAATTGAATAGAACGAACCTGTGTGTCTCAAACTGTTTGGGTCGATAAAACTATCTCCTTGGGCGAAATTCCCAAGGTGACGTTGTTGGCTTTTACAAATGAAAGGACAGTTTAAAATTAAGCAAACTCGACTCCTAAACCCGCCCTCGAGCTGCCACACTAGTTAGATTAATAAGTTTGAGAATCACTTAAGCTAACGTTGGTGCTAGCTCTGTACCATTAGCAAGCCTAACTTGCCATAATTTAACATTTCAGGAACAACAAAAATAGTGGCCTTGTTGGATAAATAGTAAGCGGACCATATACTGTCTTTATTGGATATACGCCTGCTACGCTCACCTGAACACTCACACATTAATTATGCCGCACTAGTCTGCAAGAGGGCAAGGCAGCCGCAAGAGATCCCAATCCCGGATAAATACAGAGGGTTGTGTCAGGAAGGACATCCGACATAAAACTTTTGCCAAATAAAACATGTGAATCAAACATATGACCTCCATACCGGATCGGTCGAGGCCTGGGTTAACAACGATTGCTATTGGTGCTGTTCAGCTACAGGGTGCAGGTGGAAATTGGACTACTGTTGGTCAAAGGAGAGAAGGAAAGTGTGTTCGTAGGAAGAGAGAGAAGAGGAACACCAAGAGTATAGGACTGAGAGTAGGGACGTTGAATGTTGGAACTAGGACAGGAAAGGGTAGAGTTGGTTGACATGATGATGAGGAGGAAGGTAGACATACTGTGTGTCCAGGAGACCAGGTGGAAAGGTGGCAAGGCTAGAAGTTTAGGAGCAGGGTTCAAGTTGTTCTATCATGGTGCAGATAGGAAGAGAAATGGAGTAGGAGCTATCTTGAAGGAGGAGTTTGTTAGGAATGTCCTGGAGGTAAATAGTGTCAGAGTGATGAGTCTGAAGCTAGAAATCGAGGGTGTGATGTTCAATGTTGTTAGTGGGTATGCTCCACAGGTAGGATGTGAGCTGGAGGAGAAGGACAAATTCTGGTTGGACTTGGATGAAGTGATGCAGAGCATACCTAGAAGTGAGAGAGTTGTCATTGGTGTAGACTTCACGGGACATGTTGGTGCAGGAAACAGGTGATGAGGTGGTCAGGGGCAGGTTTGGATGTGTGTTTGGATGAGGGGTTGTGTACTTCAGTCAAGCAACAAGTTCTTGTTGATCTTGAGGAAAACACGCTGCTCCAGAGATGTGGTGGTTCTGTTTCTCAGGCCAGATGACAGCAGTCCACACACAGAGAAGATGCGCTCCACAAAGGCTTGTGAGGCAGGGGCACTAACAAGATCCAGTGCTACAGGGGCAAGTTTTGAATAGACAGCCTCTCTTGATCTCCAGAACTGCAATAGGGTCTCAAACACAACCTGTTTGACTTCACTGAAATACTTCTCCATTTCAGTCAACACACTATTGGTCACATTAGGCTCCTTTGTGGATGACATGTTGACCTCTATACGGGATGCAAGGAAGCGGTATTTCTGAAGGACAGTAGAGGAGGCTCCTGTCAGAGTTTGAGAGGCCTTTGCAGTGGCAACATTGTCTGACTCCTAACAGTAGTTGTCAGCAGGTGTGCCTAAAGGTTTAGCAAGCATGGCACTACTTGTGAAAGTGACTGGCTGTCACTCTGAAGCTGGTCTGTGTGAATGGCAAAGGGCTCAAGCAGCTTGACAAGGTTCTCCAGCTTAGCCCAATCGCTTTTGAGAAGTGTGTCCATGCCCAACTCCTCAAGTAGTTGGTTTAGTTCAGCTCTGGTCTCCAGTAGTCTTTTCAGCATGTCAAACGTGCTGTTCCAGTGTGTGCTACAATCACGGATGAGAGTTTTGCCACACCTTTTGATAATTTCTTCATTTGCCACTGATGATTTCTTCACTGCATGTACCAGCTTTCTTGCTCTCGTTATGACTGAATCCACACTTGGGTGCTTCGTGGCATCTTTCAGTGTGAGCTGAAGGGTGTGGGCAAGGCATAGCATTCTCTGGAACTTGTTGTTCTCTCCCTCCTCTGACAGGTCAAGTTCCTATCAAAGTAAAAAGACAAAAAAGGATTTAAAAAATGTATTTGTCATTGTAAACACACTCACCGAGCCCTCCGTTCTCCTCACCCTCCGCGTCCGACTCCTCCGAGTCTGATTCCATCCATAATTCCTCCTGTCCGTCTCCAGCACCTCTTAGCAGAGCCTGAGAAACGTCGCCATCTTCTGCTCGCCTCCTGTCCCCAAGCAGTCGCACGGCCTTGACAATGTTGGAGCCGTTATCTGTCACGATAAGCAGCACCTTGTCTTCTCCTATGCCCCATGCCTCTAATGTCTGATCGATACAGCGGGCAATGGACTCCCCGGTGTGTGGGTGCTCCATTCGGTGCAGGTCAAGCAGAGCATGGTGAACCTGGCCTCCAGGTGGATGGTAAAAACAAGCCGACACACCCATGAAAGATGCTGTTAATCCTCTCTTGCTCCAACCATCTACGCACAGGGTCAGCTTCCTAGCCTCCTTTATGATTTCTTTTAATTTCTGCTTTGCCATGTCCATCTTAGCCCCAATTAGGCTACCGACTCTCGCAGCTCCGGGGATTTTGAATTTTGGTTCGAGTATGGCGGCGAACTTTTTGAAGGCAATTGACTCTCAAAGTCGTGTAGACATGCCAGTCTCAAACATATTAACTAATGCTTCCTCTCGCTTGTGGTGTTCTCTGGTTTACCAACCAGAAGGTGTCAGGTCACCGTTGGAAGCACTGCATTAGTGTTTTCTGTCCTCCTGTTGACACGGTTGTGTCGGGCTGCATCGTGCTACCTGGCCTGGGGTTAACTTCTGCTTCGGAGGAAGGAGGCTGGGCGTTCTCCCTTACTTACTCAAGGTAAGCTAGGTTAGCCTTCTTGTGTGCGCTTTTCAAATGAACTTTAAGATTCGTGGGATTTTTCCCCCTCAGAAAGGTTCCACATATTTTATCATGTTCCACTATAAGGCACTTACTCTTGTCTGAGACACAGTCATATTCAAAATATTCCCAAATAGGAATCTGGCGCTTTCTCCCTACTTTCGCCGCCATGCCGCCCGACGTCTATTGTGTTTGCATTGTTTTTGCTGTATCGTTTGCATCATCCCTCAGCTCTCGTGTGGACTTTCTTCATCTCCCCCAGAGAGGAGTTGAGCAGCTTAATGGCTCGGGGGATGAACGAGTTCTTTAGTCTATTTACCCTGCATGTTGGGAGGCGCAGCCTCTGGCTGGTCAGCTTCTCAGGCTTCTCTGGTTGTTGGTAATGGTGTGCAGAGGGTGGCTGACATCGTCCATGATGTCCAGCCGTTTGTCCAAGGTTCTCTTCTCTGCCACCGTTGCCAGAGGGTCCAGCCTCATCCTAACCACTGAGCTGGCACGCCTGATCATCTTCTCCAGCCTGGAGAGGTCCGCCTTAGTCACGATCCCTCCCCAACACACCACAGCGTATGACAGGACGCTGGCAACCACAGACTGATCCACAGGAGCTTCCTGCAGATGTTGAATGCCCTCAGCCTCCTCAGAAAGTACATCCTGCTCTGTGCTTTCTTTTACAGCTGCCTCGTGTTGTTTGTCCAGTCCAGTGTTGTCCCGCCCCAGCCCAAGATATTTATAGGCCTGCACAACCTCCACATCCTCCTTTCCTATCAGAACTGGTCTAGGTTAGGGTCTGTCCCTCCTGAAGTCAATGACCAGCTCTTTAGTTTTGGGGGTGTTGGAGGTGGTGAGCTGCAGGCTGTTGCTGTGACACCAGTCAACAAAGTCCTTCACCAAGCATCTATACTCCTCCTCATTGTCCCTGATACATCCCACGATAGCTGTGTAATCTGCGAACTTCTGAATGTGATACAGTTCTGAGTTGTAGCAGAAGTCCACCGTGTACAGGGAGAAGAGGATTGGGGACAAGACAGTCCCCTGTGGAGTTTTTCCTGTAGTATACAGGGCTGGATAGTGTTGGATGCACTTGAAAAATCCAGAAAAAGGATCCTCACAGTGCCGCTTTCCTTGTCCAGATGCAAGTGGGCTCGGTGTAGTATGTGGAGGATGGCGTCCTCCACACCGACCTTTTCCCGGTATGCAAACTGTAGAGAGTCTTCGGCATGTTGCACCTGAGGCCTGAGGAGATTGAGGAAGAGCCGCTCCAGAGTCTTCATCAGATGCGATGTGAGTGTCACCAGTCGGAAGTCATTCAGCTTGCTGGGCCGGTTCTTTTTGGGAACAGGAACGATGCACTACGTCTTCCAGAGGTTGGGCACCTTCTTGAGATGAAGGCTCAGCTTGAAGACCCGTTGTAGCGGGACAGGCCTTGAGTAGACAGGGACTCACCCCTTCTGGACCTGCTGCTTTTCGGGGGCCGAAGCTTCCTCAGTTCTCCTCTTACCTGGTCCGCCGTGAAGATGAGAAGAGGCTGTGATGGTGGTGGGAGCTGGGGGATGGAGGGAGGGTGTCTAGGACAAAGAGGAGGGCTTGCAGGTGAGTGGGGGAGGAAGGAGAGGGGGGAGCTAGGATAGGTGGAGGTGGGCTTGAGGGAGGTAGGATAGGGGGAGGAGTGCTCGGGGGAAGGGGGGCTGAGGGGGACTGCTCTGCTGCTGCAGAGGGGGTCAGCAGGTTTGGAGGAGAATGAGGGACTGGGGGGAAGAGGGATGGTGGGGGGGGCTCCCTTGTACCTACAGATGTGTGGAGGCTGTGGGGGGAGGTTGAATGGGAGGAGAGGGGGGGTGGTGGAGAGGGGCCACTTTGCTGCTGTGGAGGTGGGAGGGAGGCCATGGGATAGGGATGAGGCTGGTGAGCTGCAGTTGAAGTCAAGAGGGTGGAGGGTGATGGGGGTGCTGCGGGGGGACCTGGTTGAACCTATTGAAGTTGTTCAGGTCGTGTAAGACCGTAGATCAAAGCTTCTGCTTTGATTTATGGAAGTAGGTCAGAACACTAGCTTTGATCTTTGACCTATGCAAACAGGTGAGGGTAAAATTTTGAATTCAAGGGTGTCGCGGGATGTTGCAGTCTGACTGCATTGGTTCTTGTTTTCTTTGTTTCTTGTATATAGGAACCAAGTCCAAAGAAAGCCAAGAATTGTAGTGTGAGAGAAATCAAAGTCTTCATCAGATGGGTGTAAATCTAGAAAGTCTTCATCAAACTCATGTCAGTTCAGAATTGCTTTTTGAAATCAGCTCTCAGATTTTATAGTCTCCAACTCATGTCTGTGTAGGTTCTCAGTTATCCAAGTCATGGTTTTCCAAAGGTGTTTATATCAATCCACTGAACTTTAAGAAAGTTCTTAAGGGTGGCTGGTCTTGTCCCAGCTTATCTACCCTGTGGGGTGTGGTCAGAGCTATTCACATCGCAACGACTGTCATTGAAATCCATTTGGCTTCTCAACGATTGTTGATGGGGGTGTCAGGGGGGGGGGGGCGTTGAAGTGCGAGTTTCACCTTTGTATACTAATGAGGGTCATTACTACAAGACACATCACCTGGGTTAATCTGCTGAGAATCTTTTTGATTTTAAATGGCCGATGTCGCAGACCACACCCCCTGTTCAGAGATGGCTTCTCCACTTTGACATGGAGTTAGCATTACACAAATAAGAGACTTGGGTAGACAATTGGACTTTAAATTACATTGTTAGCTTATTAAAAAAACTGCATTTTGAATTCTGGACACTTTTATGAAATATTTTAAAGGTTAACAGACATTTTAAATTTTGCTACAAAATAGAAAGTTTTATTGTATTTTATTTTATTCTTTTGAGAAACATGAGCCACTAAAACTTCCTTCCTTCATTTAAAGAGGGGAAAGAGGCGAGACGATCACAAAGGAACAGAGTTACAGACGGTACTGGATGTGTTCCTCCTCTTCTGTGACCAGTATAGGTGAAGCAAGCTCCTGACATCCATTACAAGTTAGTGCCAAGACTTTTAGTGCTAATTGCATTATGTGAGGAATCATATCATATTATCATATGTGAAGAATGTTCATTTACAATGAATTCATCTTCTAGATTCATTAATTGTTCTCGTCTCAAAAACCTACCTTGGTTTTTTGTGGCCTAAACAGCGGGAACCGTTCTGAGTCCTGCATTTTTCTGATAAAAGTTTTTTGATTCTGAAACTGATACAATACCTGTCATGACGAGCAGGGCATGGACCCAAATGCAGGACACAGGTGGAGAAGCTTTTGTCCATGGTTTAATCAGAAATTCCAAAACTCCTGATACAGGCAAAAATCTAGACAGAAAAACGTAAGCAGAAATGAGACAGAACTACAATTCAGAACTACAAAACGAACCGGCAAAGAACACAGACCGAACCTGGCTTAAAAAGCCTCATGTTAATCACCCTCATCAAGTCCAGGTGTGGAGACCAGCAACAGGTGTGGAGCCCAGCAACAGGTGTGGAGCCGAGACTCCACCCACAAGTTTGGCCTCTCCTCCTGCCACACAACAGCACAGCAACACCGAACTGTGACAGATACCAGTGTGACTCCAGACTTCAGGGGCCGAACTGTGTGTTCAGTGGGTCACGGAGTTCAACGGATCATGCTACTGACATGATGACGCCAACCTGCTGTCTTGTGATCAGTGTATGAACTTATAGAAGACATAGCAACTGATTGCAAGCTACTGTTGATGTCTGCTGACGTCCATAGCCTCTAGTCTGTGTAACAGATCAGCCAGTTTAAGTCATGTCAGTCACACAACAAAGAGCTACATCCTGTGTTTTAAAATCATTTTGGGGTGGTTCTGTCCTTTAAACTAGTGTGTCTGTTTTTCAGTGACACTGTGGAATCTGAAGCAGTCAAACTGATTGTTGACTGCTTTTCTTTCAATGTGAGGCAACAACTCTTGGAGAAGGTCAGACCGTCTGAATCCTCTTTCATCATCTGTAGTTTCTAAGATGGTTTCAGTTGGCATGTCCCAGAATTGTTTGATGCATTTTCACCAACGTGTACTGAACGTTCACCCAACTTAATGAGAGCATAAAGCAGCAAGTCTCTGATCGGATCCACCATCACAGAATCTCCAGTGTTGAAGCTTTTACTCTCTGAAGCAGTTCTGTATCAGTTTGAAAAGTGACGTCCTTCAGGACCAACAATGTGTACAATCGGGGTTTGATGAACTTCTATGGAGAAATAAATCCTTTTTCCCCTGAAGCTGGCTACAAGTCAGACAGTTGTTCAGTCAGACGTGCTTAATTTGTGTTTTGTCTTTCAGATCAATTCTTACAAGGACTTCGAGCATCTCAAAAGAGAAAATGCCAAGGTAACTCTGGCAACCAGGTTTAATCCACACCGGTGGGGTTACTCCAAAAATGGAAATGTTTGGTCCTTGAAATTTCTCCACAACATTAAAGGACTTGTGATGTGGCTGTAGTCCTGTACATAAATTGTTATGAACCCTGTTGTTGTCTGTGTATGTGCCAGGTCTCCTCCTTGATACGTAAAAACACACAGAGACTGTTGGAAGCCAAATGTAACCCTGGCTTACCCGTAGGTTATCAGTATCATCAATATCTGGAACTCAATATCAGGATCTTTTGGTTCGATAAGGAGATTGGTAGTAGCAGCTCTATATAGAGCAGTGAGACCTCCAGCACACAGAAAACACACAGACACCGTGGTGGAAGTATAAGAAAAATATATTTATATTTGTCAGTTTTGTTCAGTTTTCTCCTTTTTTCACTTCCTTTGTTTTATCAAATATATAAACAATACACTCAAATAAAATGCTGCAAAATGAAATAAATGAGCATACACAGGAAAAAAATGCAAAAGAAATTATTCAACCAACCATCAACCTTATTATTCTTTTCAATTTGCAGTCCCTTACTCGTTGTTGGGCCCAACAAAATATATATATATACTGAGATCTCAGTGGAAAAAAAACAAAAAAAAGATTCCAAATTAGCCACGGAGGGGGGGGGGAAGAAGTGCTCCTCCTTGAAGTCTCTTATCTATTTATTCCTACCGTCTTCCTGAACGGCTCAACTATTGGACAGGGTGAAGTCTTCGCAGGGTTGGTGTTAAGGATCATCCACTTGGTCATCAGGGAGAGTTCTCCCTCCAGAAAAAAAACCAGCCAGGATAATCAACAGAAAACACTTCAAAGAAAACCCGCCAAATGGCTCTGCTGTGTCTCTCTCTCTTGCAACACTGGAACACCACGTTATCAACCTCCACGTTATGGGAAGCTACAATATATTTAGAAGTTATTCACTTCACCTTTTGACTGTGTCGCAAAAAAAAATATATGACGGAGCTCTCTCTCTGCATGCCGTTCTATGCACTCCTCCAGCTTCACATGTCCACCGAGCTGTCCCGGCTTTTTTTTTACTTCCTCGTTCTAGGGAACGTCCCCCCTCCACTCAGGGAGCGTCTCCAAAATGCATGCATTTAAGGAGCGTCTGCAAAGTAAATGAATTGTCATAAATAACCTGGGTTACACAAATATGAGCTGATGAGGTGAGACCAAGTCTTTAGTCTTCATTTAATCCTTGTCTATCTATAAACTAAAAAAATAACTATATTTAAAGACTGCTGTAAATGAATAAAGGTTGTTTGCTCAGGGTGGAGCGGCAGGCCAGCTCGCTCCAGAAGGAGAAGGATGAACTGGAACCCAGGTTAGCTGATCTAGGATGAGGCCAGGCTTTCATTTGTGACATCAGAGAGCTCAACAGACGATACCTGGATGTCCAGCACAAGCATCCCAGAAAAAAAGAGATGGTACACACAACCGGAGCTTTAGCACCAAGTGTTTTAGAAGTCAGGTATGAAGCAGGGTTGCACCATCTAGTGGAGTGGATGCAAACTGCAAACATCAAAACACCTGTAGTCATTTTGATTTGTCCTTGGACCCACTCTCGACACAGAAGACGCAGAAGAAATAACTATACAGGGACTTCCCAGTTTACATAATTTTAGAGTGTCATAAATGTTCCAACAATTTTCATGTTTTTGAGCAGAGAATCCAAACAGCAAAAACAACACAAACAACTTCTGAGTGAAACTAGCTGGCTAGCACGAACAGTCTGTCCAGCTATGGTTTTCGTTTGGAATGGGACTGTCACGGTTCGGCGTGGCAGTGCTGGTGTGTGGCAGGGAGAGGCCAAGCTGGTGGGTGGAGCCACGGCTCTACACCTGAAGCTCATCCACACACCGTGGTGATCATGTCACCTGAACTTGTTTTGAGCTAATGACTCTAAGGCTTTTTAAGCCTGGCTCAATGAGAGCTCAGAGCGGGTTCATTCCTCATGTTTGGTTCCTGGAAGTCTGTTTGGTTTTTGGAGATTCTCGTCTGTCTGGAAGATTTTGGGGTTGGTTAATAAATCATGGCTGGAAGATTAGTTTTTGGTGTCCTGCATTTGGGTCCATACCCCACCTCACGTGACAGGGACAATCGATGTAGTATCCAAAATGCTCCTCGGGCATCTGACAAAAACTGTCTTTAAGTAACTACATACAGTTCTGTTCATGTAGTTAGCTAACAGAACTATCACTTCTCTAAAATTTCTTTTCCACTTGCTCCTTTGACAGGTGCCTTTTCCTCTAACATTAGCTCCTTTCCCAATCTCACCATTAGATATCTTTCTTTCTCCAGTTAGCCTGCTAACATTCAGCTACGGTTTCACAATGCCCGCCCAGCGCCATCCATGATTTGCCAACACAAAGTGGGTAAATTACGTCACCACATTGATTTTTGCCTATGTTGGGTGTGCCTGGTTTATGACACCAATACATTTATTTTCATATGTTTGGTATGAAGTCTTTGGGGATTGGGTCGTCGAGCCCCATGCTGACGACTGCCACCCAATCCACACTGCACCCGTCCCCCATGGTTTCCTCGGCGGGTGGTGAGTCCACCAGAGGTTGGGTCCACGTCGACCTTTCGGGCTGAGACCAGCCGGGCCCCGTGGGCACAGGCCTGGCCACCAGGCGCTCACATACGAGCCCCAACCCTGGGCCTGGCTCCAGGGTGGGGCCTCAGTTGCGCCATACCCGGCGACGTCATGGTCCTTGATTTTTTAGCCATCATAGGGGTATTTTGTACTGCTCTTCGTCTGGCCCGCCACCCAGGACCTGTTTGCCAAGGGAGACCCTAGCAGGAGCATAAAGCCCCTGACAACATAGCTCCTGGGATCATCCGGGCACTCAAACTCCCCCACCACGATAAGGTGGCCGGGAGGAGACCTCGAGGAAGACCTAGGACACGCTGGAGGGACTATGTCTCTTGGCTGGTCTGGGAACGCCTCGGGCTCCCCCGGAGGAGCTGAAGGAGGTGTCTGGGGCGAGGGAAATATGGGCATCCCTCCTGTGACTGTTGCCCCCGCAGCCCGGCCCCCGGATAAGCGGTTGAAGATGGATGGATGGATGGATGGTATGAACTCTGATATTATTGTTTTATCGTGGAATTTCCACGGGTTCCTACAGTGGGGAATGAGGTCTTTCCACAAGTGAAGGAATTTAAGTATCTTGGGGTCCTGTTCACAAGTGAGGGAACAATGGAACATGAGATTGGAAGGAGAATTGAGGCAGCAGGAGCGGTATTGCAATCGCTTTACCGCACTGTTGTCACAAAGAGGGAGCTAAGCCGAGAGGCAAAGCTCTCCATCCACCGTTCAATCTGCGTTCCTACCCTCACCTATGGTCATGAGCAATGGGTCATGACCGAAAGAACGAGATTGCGGATACAAGCGGCTGAAATAGGCTTTCTCAGGCGGATAGCTGGTGTCTCCCTTTGGGATAGGATGAGAAACACAGCTGTTTGCGAGGGGCTCAGAGTAGAGTCGCTGATAAAACAACAAAATTGCAATAACTGCAATAACCATCAAAGTGAAGTCTTACTGTAACTGTAGTCTTGAAACAAATCTGAATAAGGAAAAACATTGCAATAAAATAATGCAAACTGGTTTAAACTTGAGAGTAGCTGAGATCTGTCATGTCAGAACTCCAGGATATGTACATACATACATACATACATACTTACTTACTTAGTTACTTTAACAATCCCGGAGGAAATTGCACATATCCACGGATCAGCCAAACACCAGGAAAAAAACAAAAACAAAACAGGACATATCACATGAGATACACTACACTAACAGACACATGTACACATATAAACAGTATAAAATTAAAATTTAAACAGTATAAAATAAAATGAAATCCATTTAACCGCGTGCTGACCTCGCCACCTCCCCCCCGCTCCTCCTGAGAGAGTCATTGTACCCCCTGATGGCACGGGGCACGAAGGAGGACCTCAGCCTCTCTGTGGAGGCGCTGTGTGACAGCAGTCTGCCTGTTTGTGACAGACTGTCGCTGCGTTTCTCCATTTCCTGTTATTTCTTCTCTTATTTTCTTCTCTTTTCTTTCTTACCGCTATTTTTATTTTTCATCTTCGTGACAGGGGTTCCGCTTTGGCCAGCGGAGTTATAAGTTCAGCATTTGCTATTAAAGCAGGGATTCCCAAAGTGTGGCGCGCTCACCCCCTGTGGTGCGAAAGCTGCCGCTAGGGGGTGCGCGAATGTAATGGCAGCTGAGCACCTTGATATACATAAATAATTTAATAAATAATTTAAACAGTTTTTAATAGAGGATTAACAGTTTAAATATTTAAATTCATTCACGTAAATCATTTGTAATTTTCAATTATAAAACGTTCTGGGAAAATTTTAAATAAAAAAAATACCCAAAATGCACTTGGCTTTCTCCTAGCTACGTGCTAGCTTGTTGTGATAGCAACAACAATAATATGCCGAAATGCATAACTGGTTAAAAACAGGAAGTCCGTCCCGTATTGAATCTGGGAGAAATGAAATAGGACAGGATGCATTGGCCACAACTGAGAGCTGTGCAGTCTACCAGGCTGAAGAAATCGAGCAGGAAAAAGAGAGTGATGATGACGAGACAGGGGAAACTTAAAATGAGGAGCACAGAACACAGAAAACTCACCCGGACACTTCATCGGGAGAAGGGGTTAAAGAACACAATGAGACTCGTACTCGAAAGACAAAATATGATGTTGAACTTGGCCCTATGTTATTTTGATTCTTTGTGGCGGAGTAGCATATTTGTTACCATTTAATAACTGTTACAGTTTGTTAAATAGGCCTATTTGTTACATAGCAGGGCTCGAAATTGCGCCCATTTTGGTGCCCAAGTTTTTATCAGTGCGACTATTAAATATATTTGAAAGCACCGGTGCGACTAGGGAAAAAATCTGGTGCGCCTTTTTTTGGTGAGACCGCGCTCCTGCAGTCCTGCCAGGAAACAATGAGAGCGCAACTGCGGCTGCTCTCCTGGGCGAGGGAGAGAGGCGCGGAACGGAGATGGACGGAGCGTCTCTATCGCTCCGTCACTGCCTTGCTTTTGAGTAGGTGTTCCTAAAGACTTTGCGGGTGCTACAAACTTCTAAATTTGGGAGCACCAGTGCTACCAAGAAAAAAAGTTAATTTCGATCCCTGCATAGTAATAACTGCTGTTCATCACTCATCTGTAGTCGGCTCGCTCGGCGACCATTTTGACTTAAAAATATTATTGTCATTTTTATATTGTTACTATTATTCTCCCCACCGTTTCTAAAGTGAGAGATCATTAGGCCCATTATTGCACAATCTATTCTGTGTTAACAGGAGCCTATATTATTAAACTTGATACCTACAGTATATGGCTATAAAGACTACGCCTTTTCTTTCTTTTTTTCATGTTTTGGGCATTGGGGGTGCGTCAGCTAAGTCGGGAGGTAGAAATGGGTGCGCGGACTTAAAAGTTCGGGAACTGCTGCTTTAAAGATATCTGGCGCCATCTAGCGTTGTGAAAGGGTATAATGTCTAGACCCCGAATGTAAGACGACCCCCACTTTTTCAGTGTTATTTCAACGCAAAAAACACCGTCTTATATTCGGGCCAATACGGTAAGTGCTTTTACTTCCAATTTGAAAGTTTGGTCGTGTTGGCGGCACGGTGGTAGCGTTGTCGCCGCACAGCAAGACGGTTCCGGGTTCGAGTCCAGGTCTGTGCGGAGTTTGCATGTTCTTTCTGTGTCTGCGTGGATTCCCTCCGGCTTCTTCTCACCTCCAAAAACATGCGCTTTAAGTTAAATTTCCCGTAGTGTGTGAGTGTACATGGTTGTCTGGCTCCATGTGGCTCTGCGTTGCACTGGCGTGGCGATCGGAGTGTCCCCCGCCTCACGCCCTATTCCAGCTGTGATAGACTCCAGCTCCCCGCGACCTGCTACAGTGGATAAAGCGGTTCGGAAGATGAATGAATGAATAAAGTTTGACTGTGACGCAGCCCGTGATGTCAGCCAGGTTAAGGTGTTCCTGACTGGTGTTCCTCCCGCCCACACAGGCAGCTGATTGGCTAAGGCTGTCAGGAGTCGGACACTTCCTTGTTAGTGCTAGTTTTCAGTACTAAGACGTAGCGTCTGTGACACAGCGCTACAGAACAGGTACGTTTATGTCAGAGTTATTATTGTTTATTTCAGAGTTGCTATTGCTTATTTCAGAGTTATTATTGTTTATTTCAGAGTTATTATTGTGAACTTTTCATTCTGACGGAGAGCGACTGTTGTGTTAGGTAACATGTTAATGACACACGCTAGTTCGCGAGTCTTGTGGTTCTGAAAACGAACTTACCTCAAAGAAACAACTTTCTCTGACCCACATTGTAGTTTAGTTATTGTGCAATGGGTCCGCCGTCTTTAGACAGAATTTCGTCTAAATTCGGGTTGCTGTCCAACTTCTCTGTCATGACTTTCAGTTTTGTTTTAGTTAAGTATGGTATGTATTTATTATGGGTTATTGAATCGACAAGCGAGTTAAAGATTAAATTACACAGGAGATGAGAGACTTGTATTTACACATTTGGTGTTCATCAATAGTCACTGATCAATCACTGCTCCAACCCAAAGCTGTAGAATAACTGATGGACTGAGTGGAGAGGGGTTTGGATTAAACTGGTGTGAATGGAAGAAATGAAACACTGTATTCTCCCATGTGGTCAGATCTGAAGATGGCTGAGCAGCGCGATGATCCTGACGTTCAGGGTGGTGATGACACACCGGATGCTCTGAAAATCTTTACTAGACGGTAATTACTCTCCAATCAGGACTCATCTAATTACCAGAACATGTTTTGTCTCAAAAGTTTGAACATTTCTATCTGCTTTTGTTGTATTGATGCATCTTGAGATGCTCCAAAAGTCACTTGGTATGTGATTCGTTAAATGACAAGGCACAAACTGTGGTTAAACAAGCCTCTGCAGATCAGAGAATAGCGAGCAATCATTACACTTGTCAGAACATGAATGCGATGACGAGTTCCTCCAGTCTCACATCAAAGTGTGTGTGTGTGTGTGTGTGTGTGTTCAATCCAATCCAATCCAATCTTTATTTGTTGAGCACTTTACAACAACCACAGTCGACCAAAGTGCTGTACAGACAAATAAATAAAAAGAACAAACAATATAGATAAAAGACAAAATGGCTCAAATATTGTAAGTAAAATAAATAAATTAAAAACATGGATAAAAGCAAGGGCCATACAATCAGAGCAATAAAAATAAGATAAAATAAAATAAAATAAAATCCAGTGTCTCCCTAGATATTAAAAGCCAAGGAGGTAGGTTTTCACAAGAGATTAAAAAACAGACAGAGAAGAGGCCTGTCTGATTTGTTGAGGCCTGTCTGATTTATGTGTGTGTGTGTTAATGTGTGTCTTCAGGCAGAAGGACAAGGACACAAAAACTGCTGATGACATGGACACTAGCAGCAGTAGGAAAGCAGAATTTGACGCCTACAGTTACAAGATGGATTACCCCAGCATTGGAACCTGTGTGATTATCAACAATAAGAACTTCCACCGCAGCACACGTAAACACACTCCTTCAGCCATTCAGTAGTGCACAAACCCCTCCCTCAAGGCGGAACTTGTACAGGTCTGTTCAGCAGGCTTGACACATAGTCATAGTCAACTTCATCGTCAAATGTACCTTATATGCACGATATACAGCACAGATGAACTTACAGTCCTCTTGGACCCACAGGAAGTAAATGCCAACCCGTGCGAGAGTTTAGTGGAAAGGAGTTCAATAGTTTCTTTGTGATTTGGGAGAATCTGTATCTGAACCTTTGGTTTACATGTTAATGGGATGTCTCCTGGAACGTGCTCCATCCATCTGCTTTGTTTAGTGGAAATCTATCTGCTATATTTTTGTATTGTCCTGCAGAAAAACAAATTAACAGACGGGGACAACAGTGTCCATGGTGGAGGTAGCAAGTCATACAGATCTGATTGTATTGTACATGAATGTTTCATAATCATATAGATGTCTCACTATTCTTTATGCTTGTCATTTAAAAAGATTAAAGATTAAATTAAATCTACTTTATTAGTCCATACATGGGGAAATTATCTTTACACGCTTCACTCTTTTTGCATGAGGTTACAGTCTTTTGTTAGTCATGCATACACACATAGTGTATGCATGCATCCATTTGTGCACAAAGATGCATCCATTTGTGTTAATAGAAGTAGACAGATTTAAATGTCCACAGACCATATGGACGTGTTTCAGCTGTGTGAACGAGACTGGCTGCAGTCTGATGTTAAAACTGTTGTCTCTCTTTACGGAATAAAACTTGTTTCCCAAGTAGATCAAAACAGACCCATTATTGAGTGCTAAGATTCCTGCTGTCCTGTTGTCACTGACATTGAAGGTTTCTTCACTGTGTTCCTCTAGAAATGAGTCCTCGTAGCGGGACAGACGTGGATGCAGCCAAAGCCATGAAGACATTCTCCAGTTTGGGTTATAAGATCAGATTTGCCAACGATCAGACCAAAGCACAAATGACTCAACTGCTGTCCACTGGTAAAAGAAACTACAGTTTTTCATTCATTCAGAGTTATCAGTGTGACTGTTCATGGTCAGAGTAATGCTTTAAGTCAATTTCAGAGCTAATAATCAATTATCGTGTGGATTTTGCTGTGTTTATATAGACCACATCGACACAGGACCCTCGTTGGTAAACTTAACAGTTAACATGGAAAAGGATTTTCTGTGGCAAAAACCCCAAAAAGTGGGGACATTTTGAAAACCGTCGCTAAATTCAGAATTCAATGATTTTCAAAAGAAATGGAATTTAATACAAAATAAAGTTTGATCGATATTCAAACCGATGAACTTTATTGTTGAGCATTTAAAATTGAATTCTGTTACGTTCTTTCTTTTAAACGACTTCACTGGTTCCACAGGTGTGGACTGCAGCTTGGCTGCTTCAGCAGCCTGACTGTCCTACTCTGAAGCTCCGCTGCTGCTCATGTTGGAGATTTTATGTCCGTAGATGCAGCATGGAATGTTTTCATGAATGATGCTTTTATAAAGTGCTTTTGAGTCCATTTAGTGAAATGATTCATGGAATTATTTGGCTTTTAAATAGAGTACTGCCCGAGGGGTTGAAGGTCACAGTCATCCAGTGTTTGTTTTCATCTATGTCCCTTGCGTGCAGAAATGTCCCCAGTTATTGATAAGGAGATGTCTCTGAATCGTTAATGATTTTATGGTTTGTATTTGGAGATGTCCTCAAATTCCTTCCAATCGTGCATTTACAAATTAAATTACACTGTAACAAATTCAACGTGGAATGTTGTCGAGAAAAAACATGACACTAAAATGTAGTTCAAAGTAAACCCATGAATTTATTCAAATTCGGAGTAAGCTGGTTTCCTGTGAAGTTCCTTCAGCACAGCCGGAGCTCAGACTCAGTTCTATCTGGTAAAGCACGGCTCCCAGTGGCTCGCAGTAATCAGCCAATCAGAACGTGTTCTGTTTCTGGATGATTCCTTAAATTGACCCAATTGCCAGACACCTTCTGTGTTCTCCAGGGTTGAACCTGAGCTGGTACATCTGATAGGAAGTCAGAGTAGAATGACCTTGAGTACTGTTGGTGACTAAACTCAATTCCCTGAAATCAGAAAGGACTAAAGTTTCAACACTTTTCATTGATTCAGAATAATTTAAATGCCAAAACACTCAGGCGACTAAGACTCGACTAATAAACCAGCTGACTGTCCAGACCTTATCCCTGTTAATAATATGTGGTGCATGATTGAGACTTCAGTCTGCTGAGGAACTCAAGTGTTATATCTGTCTTATATTTTATAAAGTCTTATATATAGTCTTATATCAGCCAAGGACAGGAAGGAATTTCATTGTCTGGACTCCATAAGTTATTAAAAACGTATTTCTCTGTCCCAAAATGTCTGTGACTAAATGGGTTCATGTTCCTACCGAGTGTTTGAGGAAAAGGCCTTCAAGTTGAAGCTTAAATCACTTTTAATATGTCTTTACTTTGTGAGAACTGAATGTGGTACCTGCTGATGGATAAGGATGTATTGATTTCCACCTGTAACGTCAGTCCGTCTGCTGTCCGCTGGTTTCTAGTATCTCAGGAGGACCACCGTGACAGTGCATCGTTTGCCTGTGTGCTGCTGAGTCATGGAGATGAAGGGGTGATCTATGGAACTGATGGTCCTGAGAAGTTTGAGAACCTGACTAAATTCTTTAAAGGAGATCGCTGCATGAGTCTGGTGGGCAAACCCAAACTCTTCTTCATACAGGTCAGTGACATCATGTGCTCTCATCTGAGTTTTCATCACCTGCCTGTAGCTCACTACCCTGAGGATGAAGAGGGGGACACAGCAGCGCATCAGTTCTATTCTACAACTAACAATCCCCGTTTCACTAAACACATTTATGTTTATTTATGAATAGATGGAGTAGAATAAGATTTAAAGTTAAGTGATGAAAAAATTATAGTTAATAATTCAGTTTCATATTAGTGGGATACTGGGTAGAGCCGCTGTTTGAGTGTTTCATAACTTTAGACCTTTATTTTCTTCTGAGTAAAAAATAATTATTTTACTGCCTAGAAGAGATTCTCTGTATGTTGTATGAAAGTAAAGAAAAAACAAAAATGTAAAGGCAAATAGTGCAATCTCGGAAAGAAAAAACTGGAAGCATATTAGGAAATGTGTACAGTAAATAATAAAACCAGGAACATGTAAATTATTAACTAACGGTAAGGTTTTATGCTTTTACTGTCTTTTTACCAAATGCTAAGGTTTAAATGACACAAGTTTTATTCAAGGGGTGGCACAGTGGCGCAGTGGGTAGCACTGTCGCCGCACAGCAAGGCAATTCCGGGTTCATGTTCCCCTCTGTGCGGAGTTTGCATGTTCTCCCTGTGTCTGCATGGGCTCACTCCGGATTCTCCGGCTTCCTCAAGTGAAAAAGTCAAAATGGGCTGTTGTCACAGAGATGTGACCCCTTCCCACCATATGTGGCGCTTGGTTTACAGTCCACGGTAAAGAGAGTGGAATGTCCACTAAGGACATCCCGCTCTCTGTTGCTGGTTACATGATGTCCACTGTACACACACAGTGAATCATGTGACACTAAGGGGGTTTGGACCACCTCCATTGAACTGTGTGTGTGGTGGGCATGGATCTGGTCCTCTGTTACCTCTGTTACCTCTGATCATTAATTGATGGGCTGAAGGTTTTTGGGGTTCTACCCCACAGAGATTACCAGCATCAGGAGCTGTCTGAGCCACTGAACACCATTATTATTAATTGTTATTATCATCAATGATTGACTTCATTATTCATTTATTATGTGTACACTTCCAAAGGTCACGCAGGCAGCGGTAAAGGAGGTGTCCATGTGGTGTGACTCTGAATCAGACGGAATAAATGTGTCCAGATGATTCCTGATCTGATGTAAAGCATCTTCTCTAATAAGAACAACACACCATTTAAAAAATCTGAATAAACACTCTAATGCTAACGCTAACAACTTTAGACCACATCTTTGTTCTTCATGGGTCCATGATTGAGTCAGATGGTGTTGCCTCACTGTGAAGGTCCTGAACAAAGGTTGGACTCTCTCAGTGACTCTCCTGTCCCCTCCAGGCGTGCCGCGGTACAGCGCTGGATGATGGCGTAAGCATCGAGACTGACAGCGTGAGCGAGCAGACCTCAGAGAGAATTCCCGTGGAGGCAGATTTCCTCTATGCTTATTCCACCGCTCCAGGTAACTCCTCCCATGGAGGAACTAATGAATAGTCATCAAATGTCACGAGTGCCCGGCAGTAAATGTGAACTGGGTTATGTTCTGGTTCTGGTTTATGACATAACAGTTAACTGTCCTGCAGGCTACTACTCATGGAGAAACACAGCCAACGGTTCTTGGTTCATGCAGTCCGTGTGTGAGATGTTGGAAAATTACAAAGGAAAGCTTGAACTCATGCAGATCATGACCAGAGTCAACCGCAAGGTGGCGCTACACTTTGAGTCTTTGTCCAACCTCCCTGGATTTGGAGGCAAGAGGCAGATCCCCTGCATTGTCTCCATGTTAACCAAAGACTTCTACTTCCCTGTCTAGAGAAGACTGTTTTAGATACCTGTGAGGAGATGAATAAAAGTGCCGTGTGGGTATTTCACATCCAAAGTGTCTGATTTTTGCCCTCCAGATACTGAGATGTTGCGTTGCCTCTGGGAAACAGGACGATGCTAGTTTTAGTGTGACTGGAGAAGTTGTCCATGTTTGGGAAAAGGGAACAGATCAGGGAGGCTCGAGTTCAGCTTTCTAGGATGTGTTCTGTTTAGGAAAACCATAAACTTTTTTAAAAATAGTTTCTTGATCAGTGTTGAGGGTGTTGGGATGCGCTACAGAGATGTGTTTGTTGGGGTTGTTTCATAGATTACACGCTAACGGAGGCAGCTACGCTGGGTTAGGGTGTTCCTACACTGTTAGCTGGCTGAACATCTGTCCCCGTCCCTGAATGCACAAGTTTTGTTTATGTGGTTGTAAGTGCACCAGCACATCAATAATGGCTACATATACAGGAGATATTTGTGAAGGTGAATGCTAAACAATGTGTAATTCATTGCTGAAAATAAAAATAATTAAAGAAATAGTTTGTTTACATTGTTGTCCTTTCAATTTCTTTATCATGTTTGACTTGTTAACAAGTGAGATTTCTATTTTTAGCTCAAAGTTTAAACAGCATCAGTATCAGAACGCTGTATTGGTTCTCCTAGGGGAAATTGCTTTTTGTTACGGCTGCTCTGTTTCAGAATTTAAGGACAAAGTCAGAATAAGAATGGAGAATATACAGTAGAATCAAGAAAAAAAGAGCAAAGGCAAGTATAGATAAATAAAAGGATGAATAGAATAATATGTAAACATACTGTATGTACAGATATTCAGATCTACTCTCCGCTTCACTCCTCTATCTTCACTACACATCAAGGTGATGAGGAGGTTTGATGTCCACTGGCAGGAAATATTTCCTCTGGCATTCAGTATCTTTAGGAAGCTTCATCCTACTACCATTCTGTACAGTGTTTGTGGGAGGGCTTATTAAAAGAATCAAACTACAGTACCGATTTTCATTAGTTTACCTTTAATACAAGTGATTTGGCCCACTTGAAATGAAAAACACTAAATTCTTGTTCTTCACGAGATGTGTAGTATGTTATATGTGAGGCTCCTGCTTTGGCCTCGGTGAGGTGCAGTTGTAGCCTGACTGAGGGTCCTGTTCTGGAAGACATGATACATACTGTATACACTTTTCAGACACAACATTTTGTTTACATTAAAACATTCACATTTTGCACAATGATCTGTGTTGTTGCTTGTGATACAGTGTAAATACCTGTAACATTTTGTCTGTAAAGTATCTAACTACTCCTTTTTTTATTAGCATTTCTACGACCCATAAATTATCTATTAGTAACAGCATTCAATGATTAATATCCATAAATTAAAAAAATCTTAATGAATGTCATTAGAATATGCACAAAACTGACTTAATTTTATCTTATTTTTCATGTGGTTGTACACTTTGTCCAGGTTAATGGTTTTGTCTGCTTCTTGCTTTGAACTTTCTCAAAAGGAAGAAATCTCACCCAGTTTTACAGCTTATTCTTCTATCTGCATGTACTCAAACAGCCATTCCATCTTAAAAGAACCGCATTTCTTTTCTAATTTGGCTTGCTGAGTGGATGTGTCGCTGACCGTTCGTCTCCAGTCGTTAACGAATTAACCTGCACAGTGCGTATAGCAGAGCGCACAGGCAGGACCAACAATGCTATGATTGGCTGCAAAGCGCAAGTGACCCTTATATTATTATTGGCTGGACACCTGTCACTCATTGAGTTACAATGCAAAATGGTACAGAAAACAATAGTATTGGTCTAATTAATTAGCTAAGATTAGATCTAATATTGGATATTACTGTATGTCTGTGTAGGTTCTCAGTTATCCAGGTCATGATTATCCAAAGCTCTCTAAATCAATTCACTGGACTTTAAGAAAGTTTTAAGAAAGAAACAGTATTTAATACTGTGACACCCCCAGTGTTGTGTAATGCGGGCAAGGGTGACAACCAAGGACTTCTTTTGACGTGGTTAATTTCAGTGTCCAGCCTTTACAAGCAACAATCCGGAACTCCTCTCTACACCCGCTCAGCACTCACTTTATACACCCCCACCCCCAGAGACACGGCCTTTCAAATATTTCCTCTTCCAGGAACTTAATTCAACCTCAAATGTACCAAATGAACCACAGAAGTGTTGTCGCACAGATAAGAAAGGGGTTCTTCATAGCTTCTGGGTGTGCAGACAAGTTGGTGCTATGTTGAATTGGAGTGATCTCCTTCATTTCTGCACATGTGTATACTTTGAACAACAAATGTGTTGAACCCCCTCTCCCCCCTTTACTGTGTCTGTTTTTAGCCCACCCTTGATAATCAGTATCAGAATTCCCTCCAGAATCAGTTGCAGCGGTGCATGTGTGTGTGTGTGTGTGTGTGTGTGTGTTTATGTGTGTGTGTGTGTGTGTGTGTTTGTGTGTATGTGTGTGTGTGTGTGTGTGTGTGTGAGAGAGAGAGAGAGAGAGAGAGAGAGAAAGATAACTATAACACAAACTGTATGCACAGACGAATGTAACACAACCCAGTGTGACTGTTGAAAACTTCCTCCTGACTTGTTTTCCGTTTGTAGGCAGTGAGAAACGATCGTTTCAGACATCCTGCTTTCTGTTCCTTAATTCTCTAAGACTGTTTTCTCTTTGGTGGAAATGAAAAGAGCTGTGTGGGTACAGCCCGAAAGAATAGATTTTATTATCATCTGGGAACTAATCAAAAATGCACATAGCCTACAGCCAAATGCGTCCGTGTTTCTCATGCATCAACGTGTTTCTGTTCCAAAAGTGGACGCTAATATGATTCAATGCAAAATGAGTAAATTAAAATTATTAGGTGTAACCTATTTACAGCAATATACTGTGGATCCACATGGCTGTAGTCACACATTGGCCATATCAAAATTCACCGTAGTAAATTGATTTTTGTAATCATGCAACAATTTTGGATGAATAGATTTTTAGCTTCATGATTTAATGGAATTAGTAATAAATATGATTGAACTGGCCACTTTTACTGGTTTTACTGGTTTAGTGAAGAAAAACAAGGGAGAATGAGAACGTGATACCCGTATGACCTCCTCTGGCATTTTGCTTCATTTTTCTAATATTTTTTAAATTTTGCAAATAATTTTGTGTGTGTCGCAGCTTGTGGCATGAATTTTTGTAATATATTTTGTTTATAGCGTAAAATTTTGAAATCCAGTGTCTTTTCAACTCCATTTATGCATTTTGCATCCTCTCAGCATTCATTCATTCGTTTTCAATATCCGCTTATTCCGCTTTTTCAGGTTTCAGTTGTCTAATTTTCAAGAGGGTGGATAGAGGGATGGATGGACGGAGGGATGGATGGACCTGTAGAAATCTTTAAATCTAGACTAAAAACATGTATGTTCTTTGTAATATGCATTTGATGCATATCAAATTTGATATATATCAAATGTATATTATATTTGATATACAGTGGTACCTCTACTTACGAATGTCTCTACATACAAAATTTTCTACTTACAAAGTAACTCAACAGGAAAATATTGCCTCTAGTTACGAAAGAAATTTCGAGTTACGAAAGGTAAAAATACAGTATGGGCTGCTACTCGCAGCTTCCAAAGGTTCCTGAACGCAGCGTTCTTATAGCTGCTCTGCCATTGGCTATTACCTATCATCTTCCTGGCTTCCCATTGGCTAAGAGCGACGTCTGTGTGTAGCTAGATAGGTGTCTATGCAGCGTCCTCATTCGGCCCTCGACCCATGAGGTGTTCTGATAGTTGTAAGCAAATATATTAACTTTTTGAGTATTGGCTATAGACCCCAAGAAACTGATGGAGAAAAGAGGAAAAGAAAAGACGAAGACAAGAGTTTTTTTTGTCCATACAAACAAAGCAAAAGATAATAGAAAAGCATGAAAAAGGGATGCGTTTGGTTGATCTCGCAAAAGAATATGGCCGTAATACATCTACAATCGCCACGTTATTAAAACAAAAGGAAGTTTAAGGAGTTTAAGGCATCGCGTGGATGGTTGGAGAAGTTCAAAAGGAGGACTGGAATTCACTCTGTTGTTCAGCATGGTGAGGCAAGAGCGCATGAACCAAAGAGGACAAAAAACAATGGTTTCTGTCATATATTTATTATTGTTATTATTATTGTTGAGTTGTTAATCTGTACATGTGGTATATATTGCTTCGTGTGTCCGCTCCTGGAAGAGGGGTCCCTCCTCTGTAGTCTTCCTGAGGTTTCTCTCATCCATATTTTCCTTGTTAAAAGGTTTTTTTTGGGGATTTGTTCCTTATCCGATGTGAGGGTCGTACTGCTCGCAGTACACAAGGGTCAGAGGGATGTCGTCTACAGTATGTACAGATTGTCAAGCATTTTCTGTGAATCTGGGCTATACAAATATAAATAAACTTGAAAATTGGAAACATGAATAGATGGCTGGACGGACAGATGAATTGATGGATGATTTAATTTTAATGTATGTTTATATAGTTCCAAATCTTTCCTTTACGTGGCTAAAAATACCCCACTGACTTCCATTAAAACCCCATTTTTTAACCTCCATGCTGTTCTAGAATAACTGTGTTCAGTCACTCATTTTTAAGGACAGGAGTGATATTTATTTTTGACCTCCAAGACTCTAGTTCCCAACATTCTATTTATCTGATAGAAAAAAAGCTTTAGTGGTAAAAAAAAAAAAAAATCATGAATAGTTCACACATTTAAACTGATATTCAAAAAGTTAAAAATTGATCATCATTTTACGTTTAATATTTTTAGCAAGTTTTAACTTGTTCACGTGATTTAGGAGAAAAACAGAAATGTATTCCGATTTTATGTGTTGGTGTACATTTTTCGCACAAAGGTGTTCGATGGGCAGTAAATCAGAGGTTAATGTGACAGACGCTGAAGCATCCTGGTTTCGTTTCTTCCTTAACGCAAACAGAGGTTGTATGGGGTGAGCAGAGAGGAGCAGGTAGCCTCGAGGAAGTGAAAATGAAATCCACCCCAAAGATCGTCTATGAACACGAAGATAACCACTCGAGGTTTTTCACGTCGTTAGTGTATTCAATGCTGTATGCCAGCGGTCGGCAACCTTTTTTGCGTCACGGACCGGTTTCATCTATTACAGTGGTTCTTAACCTTGTTGGAGGTACCGAACCCTGCCGGTTTCATAAGCTCACTCACCGAACCCTTCTTTAGTAAATTTTTTTTTTCAAATTTAAGACATAAGTATACTGTATGTTTTACTGGTGTATTTAATGAATTGTGAATTCATGGCACCTTTTTCAAAGAACAGAACCAAGACAGTGCGTGAACTCACAAGAAATGACCTACCTGCAAATCAGTGTGACTTCTGCTGTTACTTTTGAGAGACCAGTTCAGATATGCATGGCTTCACCTTGGCAAGTGCTACTCTTATGTCATTTTCACAGCAAAATCTGTTTCTTTTGTTTTCCATACAGCTTAAGGAAGTGTTCCTTTATTTGTGCCTGTGCCAGACTAGAGTTACTCAACTTGACATTGCAAATCCTGCAGAACGCTGACTCTCATCACGTTTCGTGATACAGTACATGTAAATTCACGTTGCACATATTCGTCCGACCACTTTCTTTTTTTGCTCAACATAGTTACTATGAATTAAAATATTAAGAAAGCAATCAGATGATGAGCCATCACGACAGACATAAATTGACTACTGACTGCGCAAAATCCCCTGCAGCACAGGTAGGCTAATCGATGTAGCGTGATCACCTGCAGCCAGTGATGGGTAAGGGGGCGTGTCATCACGAATTGACACGATGTGTCAAACGTACACACTGATTCGTGTTTGTTTTACAAAAACACCCAACAGATTGTATCGGGTGTTTTGCCTTGACCTCCGTCTCCGCTGAACCCCTGAGACCGACTCACCGAACCCCTAGGGTTCGATCGAACCCAGGTTAAGAACCACTGATCTAAGACAATATTTTCACGGACCGGTCTTCATTTGCTCGATAATCGTTAAGGATGCCAGGATAGCTGTAGTCTAATCATAAATCATCCGCAGTGGTTTTATGAAAAATGCAGACATCAACAGACAATAAACACCTTTTTTTCATAAATTGATAGTCAACATCTCTGAAAACAAAATAATTGTAAGAAAGAATTATATTGAAAATTCGATTGAAGTGACTGCACTGATGAGGTTTATTTTGAAATATAGCAACTTACAATCAGTGCATTCAACTTAGGAGAAATACTGATCATTCCCAATAAAGGGGTGAACAAGTCAATCAAATAATAATAATTACAATAATGAGAATTAGTGGTTGGGGACCGCTGATCTTGGGGTAACGGGAGACAATGACACCTGAAGTGTGTTTAAACGCCCTGTCTACTCTGCAGTTTGATTTTCTTTACGGTCACTGCAGAAAATCAATCTCATGGGCAATCTCAGGATAATCTGCCAGAACACCGGCGCGGTTGTGGGCGCTTAATTTAGGGGTAGCGACTGGTAACATGTCACGTGACCGAGACCTGTCACGCGGGACAGACACATGTATTCGTCTGTGCGTCATTCCACACAGACGTCACTTACCACAATAATGCATCTTTCAGACTCCGAAATAAATAAAACGGAAGTAATGTAAATTATTTTTTCTTTCTGTGCACCTCGGTACCAAATGACCCGCGGACTGGGACCTGCTTAATGCAAAACAGACGCTGCGCTGTTCTCAAAAATGAAGGGGAAGAACTTATAAATATGGAATTAGCATTAAGTTGTTGTATTGGGCAGAATATTGTGTTTGTAACAGCGTCCATTGATTGGTTTGTTTTTTGAATTGGATAATGCAAAAACTACTAGATGGAGTTTCACAGACATGATGGAGGGATGGAGGATGGGCAGAGAAGGAACCTGCTAAATGTTGGGTGCGTATCCAGTAATGTTTTTCACACTCTAACATCGTGGGATGGTGTGTTTTTCAAAAATGTATCATCATACACAAAAAAGGATTTTATTTTTTTAAAATTTTGTTGTCAGGCGGGACATGGATCAGATCAGTAGCAGACAGAGGTCGAGGGGAGGACAAAGGATTTATAATACAATATTAATGAGAATAATAAATCTCATAAATTCCTGTATAGTCACACATCTTTATTTTAAAGAGAAATAAAATTATATTAACTTTAGAACAGTGAGAAGAACAGCATATACATCTGATTAAGAACATCACAATTGAACATATATACAGTATATTTTGTACATCGTGAACAGAAGAACACGTGTTATAATCTCAGTAGAAGAGGCCGCGTCCGTCTTCGTTGGACACTTAATGAAATAAGACAGAGTGAGTCCTCCTCATTTTAGGCTTTTACTAGCGAACGCGCACGCGGCCAAGAAACTTCCGCGACGCAGCTCGAGCTCGACCCACCGCGAGCGCACGAGAGGAGGAGGGGGATTTCCAGTTCGAGCCCCACTTCCCGAGTCAGTCGTTGTTTTGCTTTCGGTCTGGACACCGAAACAGAAAACAAGGATAAGCACATTTTCCTCTTCAGATTTCAGATACGTGAGTTTGTCCAGCTGGTGCGGCGCCTACCACGGTGACACGCAGGCTCGTGAAGCCACAGGCCATCCAGACTGAACAGGTAACATTTTATTTCCGCGTATTGAGGCTGTCGACTGGCGCGAGCTCTCGCTGGCTTCCCCAGGACGACGTGACGGACCGTGAGCTCTCCTGTAAGTGAAAGTAAGACTAGTTTTCTGCTTCTACTCGCTGCTTTGGCGTGTTTTCACTTTTGCCCGCTGACAGGAGGCGAACAAGACGTGTTGACATGACCTGACCCCGCTGACAAATCAAACTTTGGTCCCGAACGCTCCTGTTTGTGACGTGTAGCCCACTGTCAGTGTTGAACCACAGACACGGACATGTTAAACCTGGGTAATGTCATCATGGACTGTTGTTCTTTCCAAACAATATTCAGGACGTGGAGTTAGCGTGTTAAACGTGGTTAAACTGGTTAAGTTGGTGACTAGTTTACAGTGTTTGGTTGCGTTCAGGTGTCAAATCGTGTGTCAGGAAATCAGACAACTTGACGGCTCTCTGCAGGTCAACCTCTTTTACTAGTAACATAGCCAGCTATTTAAGTTGTTCCTGTTTCAGTTGGTCGTTTCAAACAACTGATAGACAGAATGTTGTCCAATAAACCCGAGGTGTAATGGAGGTGAATAATTTTGTTTCCAGCTGTAGACACAAATTTTGTCAATAGCTAAATGTCAAAATCGTCTGAAATCAGCACTTAAAATTCTATTCTATTGATAAACTACAAAGATGTTATTAGGGTTTGAGAAATTGTAGGTTTTAGATTAGATATTGCAAATATTCTTTAGTCTGCTGCAGGTGCAAATTATGTATTTTTTGAACCACCACTCAAACTGCTTATACTTCCAACATTGTACCCTTATTGTGGTTGTAGTTGTGTAGGTCATGTGGCCGCCAGCATGTATGCACTGAACAGTGTTAACCATTCTGTGTGGCACATAAAGGATCATGTATGTTTGTGATACTGAGGCTGTCAGCTGGTCAGCCATGTTTGACCGGCTGAGATCTGAGTGTGTGCGCGTGTGTTTGTGTGTGTGTCCATTGGGCTTAGCACGGGGAGTGTCCTGAGTACGTTTATCACCTCAGCCCACAGCCATCATAACCCCACAGTTAGATGTGATGTAAGTCAGGATGGTGGAGGATGGCTCCACTGACTATCGGTATCACTGTCTCACCAGGAACAGGCGTACGTTAAAGTGACGGGTGGGCTGCGCAGATTAGGTGGTTACTGTCACAAAACCATGATCTGACTTGTCACTGTGGAAATCCTTTCTGACATCAACTCTATACAACACAGACTGTAAAGTGAAACAAGGAGCTTGGTTATGAATCTTACAACCACAGGCATATTGGACGAATGTTTTTTTTTTTGTTTCACACATGTAATAACCCAAATGGAAATGATTGGCAGAGTAAACGACGTGTCCCAAAATGCCGGTGGAGAGAATGAGGATGCGGCCGTGGCTTGAGGAACAGATCAACTCCTGTCAGATCCCAGGGCTTAAATGGGTCAACGAAGTAAGTTGCACCGATGTGTTCGTACAAACGAGGGTGGAATAACGTGGAAAATAAATGACGCTGCCATTATCTGAGCACACTGACACTGAATAATGATAGTTTAGCCGGATCTTTTCGAAAACGCATGTTTTTTGTCGCGGTTACGCCTTCCGTCCACATGACAACGCAGATATCCAGGACGAAAATGCAATTTTTTGAAAAAGCCAGGTATGCGTTGTCGTGCGGACGCTGTACCTGAAACTTTTTATCCGGGGAGCGTGTCCCTGTGACAAAAACCGCTGTGACGTCAGTTTGTGTGAGCTGTTTCTTCATATACAACATAAGGGACGGAGTTAAAACCGGCTGTTTTCTGACGTATAACAGCTCCACGTCAAAGACGCTTTGATAAACATACTTGACACTTTAATATTTGTCTGTTTCTTGATGAGTTTTTTAGTTTATCTATTTATTTATTCATTCATATTCATTCATTAATTCACGTACCTCGCTTAAGACGCCGATGGCAATTCTGGGTCAGACCATAGTTCTCCCACCTGCTTGTGGGAGAACTCTGTGATGGAGGTCGTCCTCCAGGAGGAATTTCCACAGGTCCCAGTCCCCTTTCCTTTTGTTCTCGGAGTTGTCCTGCTTATAAACATGTTTATCAATGCAGCTACATGTGGACGGAGATTTTTTGTAAATGCTGTCGTGTGGACGCAAATTTTTTTCTATGCAGGGTGAAAAAAAGTTGTGTTTTTGAAAAGATCTGGCTACGTGTGGACATGGCCTCAGTATTTAATTCCAACTGGAACAAATCTAAGAATGCTGCTGTGATTTTGTTGGATTGTGAAGCAAACGTGTGAACTGGTAGCTGGGGAGATGCCAGTTCACCGCCTGAGCACTGTTGAGGTGCCCTTGAGCATGTGTGTGTGTGTGTGTGTGTGTGTGTGTGTGTGTGTGTGTGTGTGTGTGTGTGTGTGTCTGTACCTGTACATATATAGATGTGAGTAAAATGGAAAAAAATTTCCCTAAGGGGATAATAAAGTATACTTTTTCTTACATCTGGAGAATGTGGAGCATCTCTGCAGTTTTATTTAGAATATGATTTGACAATTCTTGCCTTTTATCTCAAACTTGAAGCTCCTGAAATTTGGGAATATTGTTGCTTCAAGAGGCCTGCACTATACAAGGAATACCTGACATGTGTCACAATATTCACTGTTTATATGAAAATTGGACTTGGAAATGTTCCAGATGAACACTTGGTGCATTTTGATATCAGGCTTGACATTCTGGCAGACTGGGACTAATATTAGGAGGCTAGATTTTAAATAACAGTTGTTAAATCTCATTTTGAGAGATTAAAATTTACATTTCTTCAGGAAAAGAGGATCTTCCAGATCCCATGGATGCATGCTGCACGCCACGGCTGGGACCTGGAGAAGGATGCCCCCCTCTTCATGAGATGGGCCATACATACTGGTAACACACCGAGTTGCACTGGACACTCATTGCTTCTTCTTTCACTGGCTTTAAATCTCATGCTTCCCAGAAGCTACAGTTCTACACCAATAAAAAAGGGATTTGTTTTTTGTTCCAAAAATGATTTTCAGTTGCTTTTTGTATCCGGCATTCATTGTTAGCGTTCACAGACATGCATCATTGAATTTTTGGAAATACCAATTTTTGCATGACATTGTTGATGACAAAAAAATCTACTGTGTCTGCGGCGTTATTTGTATTCATGGTTTATATAAAAGGAAAGGTGTACAAAACTGTGGTGAGACCAGCGATGTTTGGTCTAGAGACACTGTCACTGAGGAAATATCCAGAGCTGGAGGTAGCAGAGATGAAGATGCTGAGGTTCTCTTTGGGAGTGACCAGGAAGGATAGGATCAGGAATGAGTACATCAAAGATTTTGGAGATAAAGTCAGAAAGGCCAGACTGAGACGGTTTGGACATGTCCAGAGGAGAGATAGTGAATATATTGGTAGAAGGATGCTGAGTTTTGAAGTGCCAGGCAGGAGGCCTAGAGAAAGACCAAAGAGGAGGTTTATGGATGTAGTGAAAAAGGATATGAAGGTAGTTGGTGTGAGAGAAGAGGCTGCAGAAGACAGGGTTAGATGGAGGCAACTGATTCGCTGTGGCGACCCCTGCAGGGAACAGCCAAAAGGAGAAGAAAATTTATTATGGTCATGGATTATAATGAGCATGTCTTTAAAGTGTTTGAAGTCATACACTTTGATCTGGCTTTTGTAAATCTAAATCGTTACATTGCATCTGAACAGAACTTTCCAATTTGAAACTGGTGCAGAAAGTGAAACAGGATTGAAGTTCAGCAAATAGTGAATGATCCAAAATATCATTCACATGAGACATCATGTGAATCATGTAGGAATGATTATTCATTCCTACTTTGCCATACAATTGTAATTTTTCCAAATCTTGTTTGGTTTACTGTGTCTGTGTGCGTGCAGGTAAATACCAGCTGGGCATTGATCGTCCAGATCCCAAGACGTGGAAGGCTAATTTCCGTTGTGCCATGAACAGCCTTCCAGACATCGAGGAGGTGAAGGATAAAAGCATCAAAAAAGGAACAAATGCATTTAGAGTATACAAGATGCTGTCCTCCTCAGAGAGAAGCCTGAAGAAAGGTGGGTGCCGATGTTTACCCGTGGCTGGCTGGTGTTTGTTTTTGATAAGTTCACTTCCATATTTTTTATTGTACACAAATTCTGAACACTCTTAATATTTCTGAGGACCACATTTAGTGGTAGACATTGTCCATAATATTGTATTGATAAGGAGTACTGCTGTTGACTTCAATTATGTTTGATGTCCCATGGTTCACATTTTTTGGGTGGAAGCTTTCACCTTTCTGCTTGGTTAAATCCAGAAGGCGGCTTCTTTTAGGCTGTGTACGGCTATGTACGAATACAGGTGTTATATATAATGGGGCGTTAAGTATTTATGAAAGGTATGTGTTTTTGTCTTCATTTGTCTTTAGGGAAGAAGAAGATGGACAGGGATGGGAGGCCCAAAGGAACAAAAGAGGTACTTAAAGAGGTTGAAGAAGATAAAAATATGAAATATAGGTAGCTGTCAACATGCAAGCAGAATTGGTTCTGATAGGTCGTTCAAAAGTTTAATTGTAAGTCGTTATTTATTAAATTTCAATCTATATTCGCCATTTGAGATCATTTAAATGTCATTACTACTCTAAATACAAAAGTACTATTCCCTAAGACTGACCAGTAACAATTACAGGACAAAAACAACAGATAATCGAAATAAAATACTTAAGTACCGTAATGTAACTTTTACATCTCCACCTCTCCTGAATGAATTTTCTCCTTGGTGGTGCGGAGCTGCGGTCCCCAACCTTTTTTGCGCCACGGATCAGTTTAATCTCAGACAATATATTGGCCTTCATTCGCTCAATAATTGTGAATGACGCCAGGACAGCTGTATTCTAATAATAAATCATCCGCAGTGGTTTTATGTAAAATGCAGACATCAACAGACGGTAAACAAACTTTTTTTCATAAATCAACATCTCTGTAAACGAAATAATTGCAAGAAATAATTATATTAGAAACTCGATTGAAGTGACCGCAGTGATGAGGTTTATTTTGAAATATAGCATTCAACGTAGGAGAAATACTGATCATTTCCAATAAAGGGGTGAACAAGTCAATCAAATAATAATAATTACAATAATGAGAATTAGTGGTTGGGGACCGCTGATTTAGGGGTAACGGGAGACAATGACACCTAAAGTGTGTTTAAACGTCATGTCTACTCCGCAGTCTGGTTTTCTTTACGGTCACTGCAGAAAACCCCGCTTCACAAAGACAGGATTTTGCAAATGCAAGCAGTTTTTGATACTTTTTGGGCGATTTCAGGATAATCTGCCTTGACTTTAATCCAGAACACTGGTGCAATTGTGAGCGCTTAATTTCGGGGTAACCTGTCACATGACCGAGACCTGTCAAGCAAGACGGAGGCATGCACAGTCGTCACTTTTCAAAATAAAGCATTTTTCAGACTCCAAAATAAATAAAATGGAAGTAATGTAAATTATTTTTTCTTTCTGTGCGGCCCGGTACCAAATGACCCACGGACCGGTACCGGTCCGCGGGTCATTTGGGGACCACTGGTCTAGAGGCTATGTCAAGCTGGAGTAGAGACCACTGGGGTAGAGGCTACGTCAAGCTTTAATCCACTGAGGTTTTCCATCACACTGACGTGAATGACACACTAATGCACTTCCTAGTCAGAAACTGTTATTGCTTCCGGGCAGAAATCTGAAAACATTGGTTCCAACATCATTTACTTCATACAGGAAGACAACCCCATCTGTTCTGTCCTTCCGCTCAACTGTTGTTGTGTGTTTCTATGTTCTGCAAACAGCTCTGAACTGATCTCTACCTCTGTCTCTAAACAACGTCTTTAACAGCGTGAAGTCCGGGTGCAGCCCGTCCACCGAACAGGGGAGGTGGTTGCCCCTCGCGTAACAAGGAAGGTGAGTGATTAACATGCTGTTTTTGTTATGTGTGAATATACGATGCTGTGATATTAGTACATCATTTCTGTTTAGTTCCAGCTCCATACATATACACACACCGTGGAATTAGACCGCCATTGTACTGTTAGCAAACGGTAGCGACACAGACATGATATCCATGTTAAGCATGAAGGGTATTTAAAACATTGTGACTGCAGGAGGTTACTTTTTAACTGGGCTTACTATTTCTGTAAAGCATAAAATATATACAAATGTCTAAATACTATTTCCTTTGTTTGGCTGGACTTTGTTTTACAAACATTCATTTTGATTTGACAAGGTTTCGTTAGTTTGAAGGGCAGAGTTCACCTTATAAATGTTGAAAGTATGACCAGTTCTTTTTGTTGCCACTCATTTCAAAAGTCAGACTGATCAGGTGTGGATTCCCTGCTTGAAGTTACAGCCAACTTGGTGCTACCTTTTAGAACCTTCTTTTCGCACTACCTTTTAGAACCCGTTTTTGGTATTGCTGGTGCTGTTTATGAAGAAGTACAGAATTATCAGCCATCTCTGGTAATGTTCTTCAGATGTTTTTAAAACACACTGTTGCATCATTTGAAACCATAGCCACTGTGTCAGAGATGATTAAAGAAAATTTATATCAGGAGTTTAGTAATATTTTGGGAAATGCCAGTAGGATTGTCATGCCTGATGTACTTCAGATCTTGTATCTGGTGGTTCGTCCGAGAACAGGACTTCAGACCTTGACATCAGCAGGCCTCTGGGGGCACCTACAATTAGGTGCTGTCTGTGCTGTTTTTTGGGGGGAGGACACCTTTCAGCAGGTGGATGGACGTGGAGCCCTCACTAAGCTGGCTTCATAAAGAACAAGGCCCACCCACGGCGCCCTGGAGGTGTGTCATCACCGCACCTGACTGGCTGGTCTTTCTGAGGAACGGGACACTTCCTGCCTGTTTTACAGATTCTGTTATCCCTCTGCTGTTTCATGTTTTATGGTCTCTACGCCTCATGACATACTTTATGTGGCTTTTAAGGGCAGCAGCATTTAACGTGCAATAATTCCTGTTCACTGGAATTTTTCTTTCATTTTTTATATTTAAAAAAAACACTGCATATCCTTTTAATTGCTTACCCTTAGTGCTATATATAGATGTGAGAGTTGTCATGTTGTGTTGTTTGATTGTGTGAGCTGCTATAAAACGGTAAATTCCTGTCAAAGATCCATAAAGTACATATCTCTCTTGGGAACAAAGTCTGTCTTCAGCTCCCTAGTCCACTGCGTGTTTTCAGACCACTGGTTCTGAGTAGCTCCTCAGCCTACTGAACCCCCTAAACGCTGGGGATAAGGCAACAATATATTGTAATTCTTTGTTCACACTTATAAACCCAAGACTTCTGGTTTCTCTTTTTGACTTTCAAATACAAACTAGCACCTCCTGCTGGTTTGTGAAGTGTTGATGTGTGTATGACTAAAGCTTGGGGAACACTGCCCCCGTCAAATTTATAGATCTGTTTCTCCCCTCTTCATTAGGTAACGTCTCCGCCTCCGGTCAGGACTCACCCTAATGGCCCTATTGACTACATCAAACAGGAAACAAGCAAAGAGGAAGTGATCAAACAGGAAACAGTAGAGCAGACAGTCACGGACCACGCCTCAGGTATCACATTGTCATCAGACAGAATGACAGCTGCAACGTGTTTCTGCCTGTGTGATGGTTGACAGGAATGTTTACAGCACGCATATGAATAAGTCCACAGGACATGACGTGTTTTCTGTTTACAGACACGCTTGCATTTTCTACTTTTTAAGAATAACTACAATTTTATTTGCCATGGAACCAGAATGAGTCTATGAACTTTGATTTATTACATTCTTAAATGGAAACTATAACATGTTTTCTCATGTTTTTCTATCGTTAAATCATTTAACTCATTCCAACTAAATGTGCCCAAACTTCATGGCCCTTTTTCTGAATGTTGGTTGATGTGATGTTGATGCAATAATAGCAGGAGGAACTCATTTCTGAGGGCATTGCATCACCTGGACTCTTAACTAATGGTCCTCAACGTTTACCGCACTGACTGGTTTAGCATTAGACAATATTTTTACAGACCGTTAAGGTCATTAAGGTCTAGTGGTTGAATGCAACAACAGCAAAAAAAAAGATGCGCTCGCATAAAACTGCATTTTTCTTCCTAAATAAACATGAATCCAATGTGTAGGCATCTTTATTAACAGCATCCTTGTAATAACGCTATGTTTATTTTTTGTTTTGCTAGCTTGGTAATTTCAGTTTAGTGGTAATGTCTTCTGTGTTCCTAACCAGTTCCTGATTGGTTCTGGACTTTTGTTCTGGTCAAAATAGATGTGTCACCCGATCTGGCGGCTCCCCAGAGGCCTGTCATAACATATCCTGTCTGTCCAATCACAGCCATTCACAGTTCTGCAGAAGATCATGTGATTACCAGTGAGCAGCTGCCATTCGTCTGTCAGACAATTGAAGTGATCACTGAGAATGAAGATCAGACTGTTAGTTCCTCCCACTCTTACCCACTACAGATCTCCCCTGTGTCTTCAGGCTTAGGTGAGGACACACACACACACACACACACACGTGATTTTGATTGATAAATATGTATATGTATGTTGTAATGCCAGTATCACTTCAGAAGAGGAATTTCAAAGATCTGAGGTACAGGACTAAAGTACAGTACAGGACTAAAGTAAACGGGTGGAATATGAGCATGCTGGGAGTAAATATGAATAAGAAAGAAGACAACAATATGCTAGGTCACATGGTTGGCTAATGCTAGTAAAGAGGCTCAGCTCACATCAAGATAATGAAGTTGCCAAGGAAGGAGCCACTTATCCAACGAGGTTATGATGAGGACGATGATGCCCGTTCAGGTTTAATCTGCCTGAACGGCCTCTCGGCTGTTCAGGCTGTGCAGACAGACATTGGTGTTCATTGTGGATGTTGTATTGACCGTTATTTCGTGCTCTGGGTTCTGAACATGAGGTGATTTACTACCCAATCATAGGCAGAAGATGACCAAAGCTACTGGCTGTTGAATCCATTCTGGCCTTTTGGATTCATTCATGCATTAGGTGAAATGTTTAAATCAGTCACAGTCCAGACTGGAGCTACAAATAGAAATTTAGTGTCCTTCAATGAGAAATCCATTTGAAGCGCTAGATTCTTTAATGTCGTTCATTACTTGCTTGAGACGTGTTCGCCTCACACTCCGCTTGGTTTCCATCCCAACCAGTCATTCAGGCAGAGTGGATCAACCAGTTTGGTCCTAATCACTCCGTCTGCATCTCTTCCTCGTTGTTGGAAGTTGTTCTCTTCTTAGTCACCGCTTGACGAACTTCATGAGTGTCGTGTTTGACGCCTGTGAAGGTAGAAGAGCTGTGCGGCTCTGCAGGACAGCTGCTGACAGGTGCCGAGTGTTAACACATGTTAACACACAACGTTAACACACAGTGTTAATGCACAATGTTAACGCACAACTGTTAAAACAATGTTAACGCACACCATTAAAACACAACGTTAACGCACAATGTTAAACTGTTTGTGCTTCTTTTCTGCAGCCAGTGACACCGATAGCGACACAGAGGACAGTAAAGAGGTGAGCTACACACAGTGTGCGTGTGCGTGCGTGTGTTCCTTCTGTATTATGTGAACAGACACTGACACGAGGGGGGTTGCTGTAGCAGTCAAGCATGAACAGTACACGTCTTCCGCAGGACAGCATAGTGGACACAAATTCACATACCCCTCCTCTGAACTGTTGAGTCATTCTTTAGTCTGCTGTGATGTTTTATTTTGGAAGGGGTGGGGGTTGGGGGCGTGGGACAGATCACACGTTTAATGTCACCGGTCTGATTCATGGATCATGATTAATGGGTTTGGGGGCTTCAGGTACACTTTAAAGTTTAAATTACGGCCTTTTCTCAAAATGGAAAGAGGAAGAATCCAGTACTGTTCCCACTCACCCACTCTCCGCCCCCTGCTTGGCTCTGGTGATTGAGTAGAGCTGTGTGTTGGCAGGAGTACACCATCATGTCAGGTGTTCTGCTTATTATGACAATCTCATGACCTGTTTCCTTCGTGACCAGTGTGTCCAGTTTCCCAGTGACACAAGTGAGTGTGGGGTCACCTACGGCCAGACGTGTATCATGAAGTGAGGATTGAACATCAGTGGCTGCTCCCACTCATCACTCCTCTGTTAGCGCCGCAGCGCTGCGTTAGCTGAAAACAAGTAGCGAGGACAGTACAGCTAGATTTCACACAATCGTAGTTCCCTCCTGCAGCTCTTCTGAGGTTCACTCACATGTAGAGCCACCTGGAACGGATGGTGTTTGGTTTGAAACCCTTGTAACTCTTTCTGTGCAGGATGTGAAGACTAGACTAGCAAAAAGTGTTACATTACTGTTGTTTTTTAAACTGGCACAGTTTCCACACAACTTCACACATCATCCATCCATTGGTCACTCACTAACGTGTTTCCTCCCCCTGCAGGGCGTCAGTGTGGTCTGGAGACGGGACTGCAGCCCATCGGTTCTCAGGGTTCCTATGTGTTCACTTCCCAGCATGGCCACCTTCGTCAACTCCAGCAAACCCAACTTCCGGGTCACCAGCACGCGGGACCCGTCGCCACTCATCAGCTACCACCCCGATGGCTGGACACCGGCCTACGGCCAGAACTCTGTCGGCTCGCCAGCCAACAGCCACACCCATGAGATGCGAGCAAGTGTCATAATGAAGACATCTGATATCACCTCCTCCTGACCTTTGACCCCTGATGAGGAGCATCGGCACTGCTTCCAGGGCTGAGGAACGAGAGATGGTTTGTTTGGTTCACCAGGGCTGAGTGGAGACTAAAAGAAGCCAACGTTCAAAACATTTGATTTTCTTGTCGCTCCTGTCTAGGCCACAGATTCACTCGTTTATCCTTGAACCTTAGAGAAGGTTCTGTCTGGTGCCTTTTTGGGGGGAAGGGGAGGCGGGGGGAGCTTCGTCTCTGATACTACCCTAAAGAAATTCAATGTTTTATTCACTTACACAGCGGAGAGACAAAGAAAGTAAAAAGTTCATCACATGAGAAAAAGTCAGGAGGCAGTCCTACAAAAAGCTTTGAAGCAATGCCTGGTTTTAATCTAAACTAATCATGACCAGTCACTGGAAACCTTTGTTATGTGAAATCATGAAAATATTGTTAGATGGTAGTTTTGAGATTTTCTAATTCTCTTTTAAAAACATGGCGCTTTTAATATTCTGTTATTTTATTATTTTACTGGCTGCCAGCACTTTGCACCAACTGATGTCCTTTAGCGAACTCTCACGTTTATCGGTGTTTTCTTTCTGTTCTCAATTGATTGTAAGATGCTTCGTTCAGAGCAACACCGCAGATGAGCACTGACATACGCAAACTTTGTTTGACGCTAAATTCATGATTAGAAGCCTGATTTTCACTGACAAGCTACGCCAGACTGTCTCCCATAGTCTGTCACAGACATCTACAGACATCACTGACAGCCAGTGAGTTAATTACAATTTGTGCAGGGTTGTTCACAGAGCATCTGAATATACTTTACAGCAAAGAAGTCAAGCACCAAAAAGATGTAAGAACATTAAAACAGGAAAAGAAACTTGTTAAAGAGAGTGGCATCCATAGAAAATATAGTTCAAGGAAGGCATTTTTAAAGTAATGCGTCTCTGAAGGTGCAGATGAGTTTCCCGTTACGAATTGTAGAAAATTATTATCTGAAAATAGTGTGAGCTGAAATGTTGAAAGTGGCATGAAACACGACTGCTGCAGAAAAGAACACACTTCCCATGTGAAGTGTGTTCCTGGACCTGGTCTACTGGCAAAAAGACTGTCTTTGATCCAGATGAAGAATGATGGCGTCATGAAGCCCCGAGTCGCCCCGATGGAGAATAGACGAGTGTCTGTCTGACCAGACAGAACAATGTGTTTGTGTCTCCTGTATGTATTAATGATGCACATTGCTTGTGTATTTGTGTGTGTCAGCACTGGTGTGAATATGAACGATGCCTTCCTGAAGGTGTGTGCCTTTCATAGAGCGATACAAACTATGCTTTTGTCTTTGAGTGATGCACAGGTAGCTTTCAGGGATTGTTATGTTTTAACCTGACATGAAAGACAGCAGGAGGTGTTGTCCGGGAGGGGGGGGGGGGAGTGTCTGCTGCAAATCCTGTGCATTTAGAGGGGAACTCATGTTAGCCTGAGGTCTGATCCAGAGGACTGTTGCCAGGTCTCGAGTTTGTTCCCACTTGACTTGAGAGCGCAGACACTGTAGGTCTGGTCTGTTTGGGCTCCTCTCCATTCTCCTCCTCGCTGAAAGTACAGTAGCTTTATTCATGGTGTCTTAAATAGAAAATCTTTAACAACTATATGCACAAAATGATGGTAACAAATGTAATTTGTGTCTTATTTCTTGTCTTTTATGAGGAAATATTGGTGCCGAAGTGGTCTGATTTTATATTGCATTACAGAATTTGAAATCCAAGAATAGGTGGTCATGTACGAATTATGATAAGTGCATCTGGAAACAGCTCAGGCTCGCATCCCCATCTGCCTTCACGTCCTGTAGGAGAGTGTTTCCCAATCTGTTTGTGTCACAGCACACTTCAGTAAAAAGAATCACAAGGCACACCATCAGCCAAAAATGTTACAAAACGACACTTTATAGCCAAAATTTTTTATATTTTTTTTATATAGAAGAAAAAATATATAAAAAATTTAAAACCACACATTTTTTTCAGTTCAGTTTGTTCCTCATCTTCCTGTAAAGTCGAGTCCTTTCCAACAACTGACGCTGAACTACATGGGTCCATAACCAGTCACGGCATTCAGTGGAGGCTGAACAGAAATAAAATTACGTCTTCTCAAGATTTTTCAAATGTCTACCGATTATCTCCTTCAATGCAGCAGTGTTGACATTTTTCCATTATTTGATGAGTGTAAACATGTCATGGTTGGCACATCGAATGGAATCTATATTACTTATGCTTGTAAGCAGAATTTCATTTCGGCCTTGCGTTCCTGTCTTAAGTTCATTCAGATGTGCCAGACTTGCACATCACCATTACTTAAAAGCAACTTTGTGTAATCAGACCCCTCATTTGTCATAAACACTTTAAGTTGCTTTCCCAGCTCAAGCACACGGCCCAGCGCTGCACAATCTGACCATGTGGCTCCATCCATCAGCAGAGACACTCGTTCAGTTTTTAACACATAAGTCCTCCTCATCCAATGTGACCTGAAAACTTCCTCTCCTGTTGTTGTCCTATTTGCAAAAAAAAAAGAAAGTCTCTTCACAAAACGCACACTGAGCAAGAGTTGAACACGTCCACTAATATCGGAGGACTTGTCAAGTTCAATGTCTTTGTTACTGATCTGTATCTTGTTCAAAACAACACATTCATTGTCTGTAGACATGTCATCAATACGTTATCAGATAGAGGGACTCTGGGTATTTCTTTGACTGCTTCATGGCCGAGCATCTCATTGATAATGGCTCTGAAGTCAGGTGGCATTCAGGACTGCCACATCGTGGGAATTTGTTGTTTGAGCTATGTGTTCTGCAAGATTTGCTTTGAGGGATCTTGCATTCTATTTCATGCTATTTCTCAAATGCTTCCTGTTTCTCCATGTTTTCATGCAGGCTAATAAAATGGTGTTTGAGCTCGTTTAGGACCATAGCAATCCTGCCTCGCCACACACGAAGCACAATGGGGTGAAAGAAAATCCCTAAGAAAGTAAATCCAAAATTAACCACCTGCTGCTGCAAACATGCTGCCACCCAGAGGTGTCAAAGAGTATTTCATTACTCTGTCAGACGATCTAGATCACAGCACGGACACTCAACAGTAACATTTTTTTTCGACCAATTAAGGTAAAGCGGATTATTTCCCGCGGCTCACCTGATGTTCGCTCATGACACACCAGTGTGCAGCAGCTCAGAGGTTGGGAAACACTGCTGTAGGAAACAGGATGGGGCTGTGATCCTGTAACTACAGCACTAGAGAGACTTACACTGGACACACGTTATGTGACTTTGAATCAAAAGCCTTTGGACACGAGTCGACGCCACTGCCAGGTCGTTCCTCAGGTGCCTTTATCTTGGTCGACTTCAGTGAGAAGCGGTGTCTGTTCCTGTGTACTTAAATTTGTTTTTGTTTTTCTTTGTGCCTGTGAACTGTTTTCTTCGCTCCTGTGTCAAAGCAGCTCCATCCCTTCTGTTCTTATGTCACAGCATCGGATGCTGATACCTATTTAAATGGGCCTCATTTCCTTTAAGTCAGGCTTGATCCATAACTGGATTGCACCAGTGCAGATGGACTGGTGGAAATGGTATGTTCATGTTTTCAGTAAGGAAACGTATTAATCTAATATTCGCCCCTCTATAATTCCAGTCTCCCATAGCCTGATCATGATTATTATAAAGAGTTCTATCAGAGGATAAAGTGCACTTATCAGTCCGGTTCTTTGTTGGGGTGTCTAATGGGGACGTCTCTGCAGCCTGGAGCAGCATTGAAAGCTGTGTCAGTTATGAGTTGTTCACCCAGACATTACCGCTGGATCAAAAGTAATAAAGGGAGCTGCTCAGCTGATAGTGAAGAAAAGACGTTCACCTCATGTCACCATTGTCTCTTTTGTTCATAATAAATACATGTGAATCAACATGGAAATCCAAATAAAAATGTTTTCCAATTCTGTGCTGTTTTCCGACCTGCTCTAGTCCATTTTTCTGGTTTGTGTTGCTGCAGAAAAGATCCTGGTTGAGAGAATGCTGCATGTCCTTCCTGGAAGAAGGGTTGATAACAAATCAAGCTTTGATGCTGACACATGCGAGTCGCTGCAGGTGGTGTGCAGCGCAGCATTGCGGCGCTGATGCTGCGCGCTGCAGTAGTTTTGCGGGCATATGCTTTGAATGCAGACCACTGCACCGGTGTAACCAGAGCGGGGGCTCTTTCAGTTTCATTTGTCACTCAGTTTTCACGCCATGTTTGTCTCTGAGGTCTCTAGATGGCTGGACAGTTGCCTTGTCAACAGCTAACCACATAGCCATTGTCTTACAGTGGGTTTTAAGCTCCTTTATTCTGCCCCATTGCTCATCATTTCTAGTGTCAGAATCAGCAGAAATGTAATCAGAAGAGAACCGTATAAAAACACATCTGCTCCTCCGAGTGACACCTGCTGCTACCAAGTTAACATACTCAGATCCTTCCATATAGCTGCACACTTGTGAATGAGATATTAATGCACAGTGCTGCAATGAGAAGGTGTCTCATCCGAGGTATATCCCCCCTTCTTGCCTGCAGACAGATGACTTAGGGTCCAGCAGACCTGTGACCCACGAGGTGGATCAGCAACTGAAAGCGAAACAATTGCAGATGTCTACAAGAAAAAGAACGGATGGATGTTAAATCACTAACAACATTCCTGGACTTTTTTTTGTATTTCGGTTCCATGGTTGTTTCTTCTATAACCCAACAAACCCTGCCAGCCTTCTAGCCTTGCCACCAGAAGACACTGCACGGAATGCTTGTATGTTTGAAATGAAAAGCTACTGTTTGTTTTTAGTTTATGGACCTTCAGGGCGTCAGTTTTGATGGAGTTTTAGTTTTCTTACAGTTATGACTGGATACTAAGACAATTATGTTTATGGGAGCAATCTGTTTAGTTCTTCCAAGTTCTTCAATCAGTGGTGGATTTTTGAATTTTGGTTGTTGACATTTGTGATCACCAATGTTCCCTCTAATTTTTCATATGTCTGGGCAAACACATAAGCTTCTTGAGCACACTGAGGACGACTGTGAGCAACACCAGATGTGTACGCTGTGGCCACACACCAGTATCAAACTTGTTCAAAACCTTGGATCATAGTAAGTTACATGGCTTATAAAAAGAATCAAATTACAGCAGCAATTTTCATTAGTTTACTTTAAATATAAGTGATTTGGCCCACTTGAAATGTAAAAGACAAAAATCTTGGTCTTCATGAGATGAGTAGTATGTTATATGTGAGGGTCCTGCTTTGACTGCTGAGATTCAGTTGTGACCTGGCTTAGGGTCCTGTTCTGGAAGAAATACATGTACCTGTTTCAGACATAACATTTTGTTCACATTTAGAACTTAACATTTTGCACAATGATGTGTGATGTTATACAGGGGAAATGCCTGTAACTTTGTAAAATAGCATCATTTAATGATTCTTCTTTTCCTTTCGGCTTTTTCCCCTCAGGGGTCGCCCTTCAGGGGTCGCCTCTTCTCTCACACCAACTACCTTCATGTCCTCTTTCACTACATCCATAAACCTCCTCTTTGATCTTCCTCTAGGCCTCCTGCCGGGTAGTTCAAAACTCAGCATCCTCCTACCAAATATATTCACTATCTTTCCGCTGGACATGTCCAAACTATCTCAGTCTGGCCTCTCTGACTTTGTCTCCAAAACCTCCAACATGTGCTGTCCCTCTGATGTACTCATTCCTGATCCTATCTATCCTGGTCACTCCCAAAGAGAACCTCAGCATCTTCATCTCTGCTATCTCCTGTCTTTTCCTCAGGGACACTGTCTCTAGGCCAAACAACATCGCTGGTCTCACCACAGTTTTGTACACCTTTCATTTTAGCTGAAACTCTTCTATCACACATCACACCTGACACTTTTCTCCACCCGTTCCATCCTGCCTGTACATGCTTCTTCACCTCTTTTCCACACTCTCCATTTCTCTGGACTGTTGACCCTAAGTACTTAAATACTCCACCTTCTTAATCTCTCCTCCCTGTATCCTCACTGGTCCACTTGAGTCCCTCTCGTTCACACACATGTACTCTGTCTTACTGCGGCTAACCTTCATTCCTCTCCTTTCCCGGACAAACCTCCACCTCTCGAGCTTCTCCTCCACCTCTTCCCTGCTCTCATTGCAGATCACAATGTCATCTGCAAACATCATAGTCCATGGAGATTCCTCTCTAACCTCGTCTGTCAGCCTGTCCATCACCATAGCGAACAAGAAGGGGCTCAGAGCTGATCCCTGATGCAGTCCCACCTCCACCTTGAACTCCTCTGTCACACCTACAGCACACCTCACCACTGTCTTACAGTCCTCATACATGTCCTGCACCGCTCTAACATATTTCCCTGCCACACTACCTCATGCAATACCTCAGTTCTTCTCTGTGCACCCTGTCATAAGCTTTCTCCAGATCTACAAAAACCACAATACAGCTCCGTTTGGCCTTCTCTGTACTTCTCTATCAACATCCTCAAAGCAAATACTGCATCTGTAGTACTCTTTTTTTGGCAAGAAACCATACTGCTGCTCACAAATGCTCACTTCTGCCCTTAGTCTAGCTTCCACTACTCTTTCCCATAACTTCATTGTATGGCTCATCAGCTTTATTCCTCTGTAGTTGCCACAACTCTGCACGTCTCCTTTGTTCTTAAAAATGGGCACCAGCACACTTCTCCTCCATTCCTCAGGCATCTTCTCACTATCTAAGATCCTGTTGAACAACCCAGTCAGAAACTCCTAGACACTTCCAAATCTCTACAGGTATATCATCAGGACTGACTGCCTTTCCACGCTTCATCCTCTTCAACGCCCTCCTCACTTCATCCTGACTAATCTTTGCTACATCCTGGTCCACAACAGTCACCTCTTCTTGTCTTTGTTCTCTCTCATTTTCCACATTCATCAACTCTTCAAAGTACTCTTTCCATCTTCCCATCACACTACTGGCCCCTGTCAATAGACTTCCATCCATATCCTCAATCACCCTAACCTGCTGAAAGTCCTTCCCATCTCTGTCTCTCTGTCTTGCCAACTTGTATAGATCAGTCTCTCCCTCCTTACTGTCCAACCTAGCATACAAGTCATCATAAGCCACTTGTTTTGCCTTTGCTACCTCTACGTTCACCTTACGCTGCATCTCCCTTTACTCCTGTCTACTCTCCTCAGTCATCTCGGTGTCCCACTTCTTTTTAGCTAACCTCTTTCTCTGTATACAATCCTGTACCTCCTCATTCCACCACCAAGTCTCCTTATCTACTTTCTTTCCAGATGACACACCAAGTACATTCCGACCTGTCTCCCTGATCACATTAGCTGTAGTTGTCCAGTCGTCTGGAAGCAGCTCCTGACTACCCAGAGCCTGTCTTAACTCCTTCCTAAAAGTCATGCAACACTCTTCCTTTTTCAGCTTCCACCATTTTGTCCTCTGCTTTGCCTTTGCCCTCGTCATCTTCCTCACCATCAGAGTCATCCTACACACCACCATCCTATGCTGTTTGGCTACACTCTCACCTACCACTACTTTGCAGTCACTGATCTCCTCAGATTACTCCGTCTACACAAGATGTAGTCTACCTGTGTGCTCCTACTACTCTTATAGGTCACCCCATGTTCCTGCCTGTTCTGGAAGAAAGTATTCACTATAGCCATTTCCATCCTTTTTGCAAAGTCAACTACCATCTGTCCTGCGTTCCCCTCCTGGATACCAAACTTGCCCATCACCTCTTCATCACCTCTGTTTCCTGCACCAACATGTCCACTGAAATCTGCACTATTGACAACTCTCTCACTTCTAGTTATGCTCTGCTTCACTTCATTAAAGTCCAACCAGAATTTCTCCTCCTCCAGCTCACATCCTACCTGTGGAGCATACCCACTAACAACATTGACCATCACAACTTCGATTTCTAGCTTCAGACTCACCACTCTATCTGACACTCTTTTTACCTCCAGGACATTCCTAACAAATTACTCTTTCAAGATAACTCCTACTCCATTTCTTTTCCTATCTACACCATAATAGAACAACTTGAACCCTGTTCCTAAACTTCTAGCCTTGCTACCTTTCCATCTGGTCTCCTGGACACACAGTATGTCTACCTTCCTTCTCTGCATCATGTCAACCAACGCTCTACCTTTTCCTGTCATAGTTCCAACATTCAGTGTCCCTACTTTCAGTCTTATACTCTTGGCGTTTCTCTTCTCTCTCTTCCTACGAACACACTTTCCTCCTCTCCTTGTTCGACCAACAGTAGTCCAATTTCCACCCTGTAGGTCGGTGCCTACAGAGTGGAAATCAGTACTGTTTACCCTGTAGGTCAACAGCACCGATGGCGGTCGTTGTTAACCTGGCCTCGACCGATCTGGTATGGACGTCATAGGTTTGATTCGCGTGTGTGATTTGGCAAACGTTTACGCCGGATGCCCTTCCTGACGCAACCCTCTGTGTTTTTCCAGGCTTTGGACCGGCACAATAAGACACTGGCTTGTGTCGTCTTGCGGCTACATTAGCAGTACTTAATGATTAATATCCATAAATTAAAATAATTTAATGAATGTCATTCGAATATGGACAAATCTGACTTAAATTTGACCTTATTCCCATGGCTGTTTGGTGTGTGAAACTCCTACACTGGCTTTCAAAAAAACGCTTGAAATATCGTTGGGGATGGAGATGGTGGCAAACAGCGCCAAAGACATTCAGAGCGGTCATGCGGGACCGCAGACGGCAGCTGTACACCACGTGAACAGAGGGACTGCAAAGTCATCCAAGACAGTGGAATGTTTTAGATGTGGAGGGGCACACTATGCAAATGACTGCAAATTTAAAGAAACTTTGTCATAACTGCAAGAAAAAAAGGACACTTAGCGAAAAAGTGTAGGAGTGTTAAAAATAAGGCTAAAAATGACATGTGGAAAGCCTGGCAGTCTAGAGGCGACACCCATCACGTCAAGGAAGGTGACGGAGAGGCATCGTGTGGATTCAACGTGTTTATGGCAGAGACAGAGGAGGAATCGTCAGCGCCCTACTATGCAACAGTGACTATAGAAGGGAAAGACATCAAGTTTGAGGTGGATTCTGGGGCTACAGCATTGGTCATCAGTGAGGAGACCTACAGGAAGACATGGGGACATAAGCCATCTACTATTAAGCCTTCGAATCTCAAACTAAGAATATATACGGGTCAGAACATACCTCATTTGGGGGTGTTGTATCAATATTTCAGCAGGGAGTCAGAGGGCTGAAGGCAGACTTGTAGCTAAAGGTAGTGAACCTAGTCTTTTGGGTCATGATTGGCTAAGGAAAATTTAGCTAAATTGGCACGAGATAAAATATATACACACCATAGAGGACATCCTACACAGATACAGTGGTGTTTTCAGGGATGAACTGGGCACATTGAAGGGAGTCACTGTGAAACTCCAAGTGAATCCGAGTACACCACCACGTTTTTTCAAACCAAGAGCAGTGCCATATGCAATCAAAGCAAAGTGGAGCAAGAGCTGGATCGTTTACAGACTCTGGGAAAACATTGAGCCTGTCCAGTTCTCAAAGTGGGAAGCACCTATTGTTCCTGTTTTAAAGCCTGATGGAACAGAAAAATCTGTGGTGACTATAAAGATACTGTGAATCAGGTCTCAAAGCTGGAAGAGTACAAGGGTGGATGACTTGTTTGCAACACTGGCTTGAGGTAAGCTGTTCACAAAGCTTGACATGAGCCATGCTTACCAGCAGATAGTTATCGATGATGATTCAAAAGAATTTGTCACAATAGATACACACAAAGGACTGTCTTTGCGGCTTTCAGAGCTGAGGATGAGGTGGGCCTAAGGACAGCTAGGGTCAACCTGTCACGGGGCATCAGAGTGTCCAAGAGACAGTACTCCAGGAGGATCACCACCCACTTCAGTGACAGCAGAGACACCTGTGGCGGGTGATTCAGTCCATTACGGACTACAAGCCCCTTCCGCAGTTCTGCGAAAGCTCCACCACTCTGCTGAATCACTCTGCTGACTTCTTTGCGCGCTTTGAGGCAGACGACATCATCCCAGCACAGAAGACTCCACCCTCTCCTGGCAACCAGGCATTGACGCTTTCTCTGGACAGTGTGAGGCAAGACCTCAGAAGGACCAACGCACGGAAAGTCCCAGGTCCTGACAACATTCCTGGTCGTATCCTGAGAAACTGCGCTGATAAGCTCACAGATGTCTTCCCGGACATCTTCAACATCTCCCTGAGCCAGGCTGTTGTCCCCACCTGCCTCAAAGCCATCACCATCATCCCAGTCCCGAAAAAGTTTCCCCATCCTGCTTCAATGATTACCGCCCAGAACTCACTCCCATCCTCATGAAGTGCTTCGAGCGGCTAGTCATGCACCACATCAAGTCTGCCCTCCCTTCAACCCTGGACCTTTTCAGTTTGCTTACCGGTCCAACCGCTCGAACGATGATGCCATCTCCACTGCCCTACACTCAACCCTCACCCACCTGGAGACCAAAGACTCATACACAGAATGCTGTTCATCGACTTCAGCTCAGCATTCAACACAATCATCCCCCAGCAGCTCATCCGTAAACTAGACCAGCTTGGACTCAACACCTCCATATGCAACTGGCTGCTGGACTTCCTAACAGGGAGACCAAAGGCAGTTCGAGTCGGTAGCAACACCTCCAGCACCATCATGCTGAACACGGGAACCCCCAAGGATGTGTACTGAGCCCCCTCCTCTTTACTCTGCTGACCCACGACTGCACACCAACTTCCAGCTCCAACCTCTTCATAAAGTTTGCAGATGACACGACTGTGGTGGGTCTCATCAACAACAACGATGAGACAGCCTACAGAAATGAAGTGAGCCGCCTGGCTATGAGGTGCAAGGACAACAATCTCCATCTGAATGTGAAGAAGACAAAGGAGATGGTTGTGGACTTTAGGAAAGCATGCTCCACTAACCATCGATGTTGCGGTAGTGGAAACGGTCAGCAGCATCAAGTTCCTGGGCGTGCACATCTCCAAGGACTTGTCCTGTGGCCGCAACACCGCATCACTGGCCAAAAAAGCCCAACAGCGCCTTTACTTCCTCCGCAAACTGAGGAGTGCCAGAGCCCCTCCCCCCATCATGCTCACGTTCTACAGAGGCACCATCGAGAGCATCTTGACCAGCTGCATCACAGTGTGGTATGGCTCCTGCATTGTTTCCTGTCGCAAGACCCTGCAGTGCATCATGAGAGCAGCTGAAAAGATCACTGGTGTCTCTCTCCCTTCCCTCACAGACATTTATAACACTTGCCTCACCCGCAAAGCCATCAGAATCGCAGGTGTATCATGTGTCTGGGCAAACACACAAGCTTCCTGAGCAGACTGAGGACCACTGTGAGGAACATCAGATGTGCACTCTGAGGAGTCACGCCAGTATCACACTTATTCAAAACTGTTGGGAATTTCTATTTAACCATGGAAATAACCACAAAATGCATCTGCTTACACAGGCGTACATAACACAAAACTTAGTCCTTGCCTACCACATAATTTTCTAAACAGAAGTAAAGAGCACGCACAACGTATAGATAGCTGATACACGAGAGGATGAGTTAGGTGGCTGGTGAGCTCATAAGTTCTTAAGGAGAACTTATGGCAGACACCATGGGAGACACCATCAAGATCATGGTCAATCAATATTCTGATGATGAGCTCATATACCATCGAGAGATGGTGCTATTCGGGACATGTGACGGTGAAATCGACACTGTGTAACCGCGATCTGTAGCTAACAGCTGTTAGCATTAGGCCCTACTACCTGGTGCGTGAATTTTTCACATGTTATGTCCTCGCTATTTATGTTCCTCCATGTGCGGACCCGGAGACTGCATGTGAGACCATCTGTGCAACCACCTCTTCGGACCCAGCACCTGGAGGCACTCGTTATCACCGGTGACTTTAACCACATCACCTTGGACTCTTCTCTCCCAGCAATGGTCCAGTGTGTAGACTGCCCCACACGGAACAACAGAACCATTGATCTGTTTTACACTAATGCTAAGGAGGCATACACCGCCATCCCCTCCCCCAACTTGGGAAATCGGACCATAAGCTAGTGTACCTACAGCCCATTTACATTCCACTGGTGAAACAGCTGCCAGCAACAACACTGCAGGTCAGGAGGTGGTCCCCGGAAGTGAAGGAAACTGCTTCCAGACCACTGACTGGGATGTTATTGTGGGGTCACATGGGGAGGACATTGAGGGGGAAGCTCAGTGTTTTACAGATTACATGAGCTTCTGTGTGGACACTGTGGCCCCTGTCAGGAGAGTCAGGTGTTACCCCAACAACAAACCCTGGGTAACAAAGGAAGTCAAGGCTGTCCTGAACAGGAAGAAGCGGGCCTTCAGGAGCTGGAATGAGGAGGAGATGAGGAAGGCCCAGCAGGAAGTGAGACTCTGCCTGATGGAGGCATATGGGAGGAAGCTGGAGAAGCAACTGGGGCGCAACCAGGTCTGGAATGGGAGGAGAACCACCATCGGACACGGGAAAGGACGCAGCACTGTGGAGGGGACTAGTGAACGAGCGAATGAACCAAACAGCTTTTTCAATCGGTTCAGCTCCCCCACCACTCCCGGCTCCTCGTCCCAGGCCTCTCCCGGCCCTACAGACTGCTCCACTGATGCTCCCTCCTCCTGTGCTTCCTCTCCTTCCACTCCTGCCACTCCTCCCGAGCCCACTCCAAGAGCTGCAAAGCTCAATGGCCCCACCTCAACCACTGGACTTCTAACCTCACCACGACCTCCTGCTCCCACCACGACCGAAACTGTCATCACTGCAGACCTGGTGACGACAACACTGCAGAGGCTCCATCCCTATAAGGCAGCTGGACTGGATAAGGTCTCACCAAGACTCCTCCGAGCCTGTGCTTCGGAATTAGAGGACCCCCTGCAGTGATTGTTTAACCCCAGTCTGGGGAGGTTGGGGAGGGTCCCGTCACTGTGGAAGACCTCCTGCATCGTCCCAGTCCTCAAGAAAGGACACCCTACTGAGCTCAACGACCACCGACCGGTCACTCTTACCTCCAACGTAGTGAAGACCCCAGAACGACTGATCCTGGAGCTCATGTGTCCACAGGTGCAGGGTGCATGGACCCTTTCCAGTTAGTCTCAGGCCAAGGTTGGGGTTGATGACGCTGTCTTGTACCTCCTCCACCATGTGCTCTCCTACCAGGACAGCACGTCTGTACGGTGGATTGTTTGTCTTCTATGGTGACCAGCAGCACGGGGGCACCACAGAGGACCGTGCTCTCCCCCATTCTCTTCACACTCTACACATCGGATTTCAAGCACAACTCGGATACATGCCACATACAGAAGTACTCCAATGACACTACGATTGTGGCATGTATCCGGGAGGGTGATGAGGGGGGAGTACAGGGCATTGGTGGCTGACTTCGTGGAGTGGTGCCAACAGAACCAGCTCCAGCTCAGTGTCTCCAAGACGAAGGAGATGCTGCTGGATTTCCGGTGGGCACCCCTTTTCTCCACAGCCAGTGATCATTGAGGGCAGTGAGGTGGAGGTGGTAGGAAACTATAAGTACCTGGGACTGCAGCTAGACAGCAGACTGGACTGGTCACTCAACTCGGACTGTGTGTACAAGAAGGGGCAGAGCAGTATGCACTTCCTGAGGAGGCTGGCCTCCTTCAACAGCTGTTTTGAGGTCCTTCTAATGTTCTATCAGTCCATCGTTTCCAGTGTGCTGTCGTACATCATTGTGTGTTGGGGTGGCAGGGCCAGGAAAAGAGATATGGACCATCTCAACAGACTCATCCGCACAGCGGTCTCAGTGGTTGGGCTGAGCCTGGACTCTGTACATCACCTTCTCCCAGCAGAAAAGCACCTTCAGCAGCAGACTGCTGTCACACAGCGCCTCCACAGAGAGGCTGAGGTCCTCCTTCGTGCCCCGTGACATCAGGGGGTACAATGACTCTCTCAGGAGGAGTGGGGGGGAGGTGGCGAGGTCAGCACATGTTTGAATGGAGGGGAGGAGATGGAATGTCAGCCTGTGCTGCAGTGTAGTGGGGCCAAGGTGTTGTGATGTTGTAATATTAGTGACATGCCTTACATTGTAAGAAGGGAGTACCTTACCCACCATGTGGGCCTCCTGCTAATTTTCACTTGCAATTTTTTAAATTTTTATTTATGTTATTTTATTTTATACTCTTTATAGTTTAGTTTTAGTTTAGTATATGTCCTGTTAGTGCTGCATGTGACTGTTGTAGTGTAGTGTATGTCTTGTGATATGTTCCCTGTGTCACGTCAGCGTATAAGGCCCTAAAAAGTTGAAACTAAGAAGACTCAAACCAAGACACAAATGGTTCAAAACAAACAGACAACATTTCTGAACAGGAAGCTGCTCTAACAATGGTGCAGCAGGAACAAATAATGTGGAGAGTGGCTTATCAGCCTCACCATGCACCTGCCCCCTGATTTAGCAGCTGTTTCATTTGTGTGGGATCAGATCATTCTGCAAAATCCTGTCCCTTTGCCAGACATTATGAATTTCAGGGCCGAAACATGGCCAGTCCTAGAGGAAAGAGCAGAAGGGCCTCAGGTAAATTTGCCGAAAAAAAAAAAATCAACAACCGATGCCTCCACAGCAAGTATCTGACTCTTTTTATTCAAGTCAGCAGGTGGGGATGCCACCCCAAAATGGAACAGAGCAACCCCTGAACCACTACATGATGTCCCAATATCGGTGCTGAGATCCAGCCTGTGACAATGAGGTATATCCAGAAGGAGTTCTAGACATCAGGGTTAATGGTACTTGTTTCCCCTTTATGGTTTATACAGGAGCCAGATAAAGTGCAATCAACAGCAATCTCCCTCTATCGTACACTTTTGTAAGTGTGGTTGGATTTTTGGGTAAGACAGAAAACTGCTTTTTTAGTTAACTCATAATTTGTAATTTTGACATTCAAACATTCATGCAACAATTTCTTTTTAATAAGAGTTTCCCACTTAACCTCTGTGCACGTGATTTGTTACATGAATTGAGGTCATCCGTGGTCATCCTCAACTGACATAATTTTCCCAGATGGAAAGTTTTGGGAATTAAGGTTCTAGCTGGCAGCAACACTGACCACACAGGAAGCAAAGGTTGTGTTCGAGTCCTTTATTGGTGACACTCTGGATGAATACAAGTGACGTATGGTAGTGGTCCTGTGAAGCAGGCAAACAATTACCATACCATATGTCCAATAAACAATAGGTTCAGACATGAAATTAGTAAAATGCATGATTAAATTAACATTAGTCAAACTTCAACTTAAATGACAATAAATTGTATTCAATAAAGACAAACTTAACTTACAGTGAAATTTCAAAAGACACACAGGTAGTGATGTCCCCTGGCGTTCTGGTACACGCCCCGGACTTGGTGGGCGTTCCCACGTGAAGCACTGCTCTGGAGCCTGCTTCAGACATGGAAAAACCACGTGACTGATGACGTTTGGCACACCAAGTGTTCTGAAACACTAAGCGCACCATTCACCACGTGACACACTAGGCGCCCCATTCACCATGTGACACACTGGCGCCCTATTCACCAGGTGAAATAGTTTAGTGTTCTGGATCATTGGGTGATCCGAAACAACGGCGAATCCCAGATGTGTTACAAGGGATGAAACAGTGCGGTGCTCTGCCAATCATGTCAGTATCTCTTGGATTGATCACATTAGTGTTCACACATTTTGCGTGGTAATTACTATACAATGGATCCAAGCAGAAAGAGATCCCAAGTCTGGGAACACTTTGAACTGGTGCCGCTAAACAAGCTAGATTTTAATTTCTAAGAAACTTATTTTCAAGCTCTGTAGCTCACACAGTACAAAGAATAAACCACACACGCAATTTTTAATTTGCAGGTGAAGTGTTTGCTTTGTCTCCCCGAGAGCTGCCACCTTATCGTGGTGGTGGAGTCAAAGAATAAACCACACACATGTCATTTTTAATTTGCAGGTGAAGTATTTGCTTTGTTTCCCTCGAGAGATGCCACCTTACTGTGACTGCCCGGATGATCCCAGGAGCAATTGTAAATGCTGTTATAAAATTTGTGTCCAGCAGCTATTCCTTATTTGACCTACAGAGGTCATACTACACCCTGACCAAGCACAAGTCCTTGGGAAACAGGTGGACTGTGGGTGCAGGTGAAGTGTGGGTTCAAAAAGGATGGATAGCGGACATGTTTAAGTTGTCCGGAGAAAGATAAAATTTAAAGATAAAAGACTAACCTCCTCCCATTTTGGAGCTGCAAGCGGGCAAAGTGGTTAGTCTTTGTTGTGTAACTTTATTTCAACTTTGTGTAATTTCTGTACTGTGTTTAAGTTTATTGTTATTTTGTGTCTGTTTGTAGTTCTACGATGGTCGTGATGGTGGTGATGACGATTAAAGATGCAACGTTAAGCTAGCCATGCTAGATATTGAAGCCGTCAATAAAGATACCATCTGTATAAAGAACCGGAGTCCTTGCATACCTGTATTTCAAATTGGAGCATAGCTATGTTGTCAGAGGATTTATGCTCCTGCTCGGGTCTCCCTTGGCAAACAGGTCCTGGGTGATGGGCCAGACTAAGAGCAGTCAAAAACCCCTAAGATGGCAAAAAAATCAAGGTCCTTGACGTCGCCTGGTATGGCGCAACCAGGGCCCCACCCTGGAGCCAGGCCCAGGGTTGGAGCTTGTGTGCGAGTGCCTGATGGCCGGGCCTCTGCTTACGGGCTCAGCCTGAAAAGACGACATGGGCCAAACCTTTGGTGGACTCACCACCTGCCAAGGAAATCGTAGCGAACGGGTGCAGTGTGGATTGGGTGTCAGTCGTCAGCATGGTGCTTGACGACCCAATCCCCAGACAAAGAGTCTAGCTCTAGGGACATGGAATGTCACCTCGCTGAGGGGAAAGGAGCCAGAGCTTGTGAGGGAGGTTGAGAAGTACCGACTAGATATACCGTATTGGCCCGAATATAAGACGACCCTGATTATAAGACGACCCCCTCTTTTTCAAGACTCAAGTTTGAAAAAAGACTTTTTGAACACCAAATAAAATTTTTATACAGAAAATAATTACAGTACATGTGAAACAAATGATTATAACAATGTATTCGAGAGAAAAAACATGTTATTTTGCCTCATTCAAATCATGCAAAAATTGTCTTTCACATCTTAATATCTGATGGGCATCCCGTCCTTTCGTTTCTCATCCATGTACGCACACCCTCCTGTTGAGCTCTTGGAAGTGGCCTCTCTGAGGACCACGGAAAGCTTTTCTCTGACTTCTCAGATTTTCTCTACGTTTCTCCATTTTTTGTTGTCTCTTCTCTTATTTTCTTCTTTCTTTCTTACCGCAATTTTTTTATTTTTCTTCTTCGTGCTACCGCTATTTTTATTTTTCTTCTTTGTGACAGGGGTTCGCTTTGGCCTGGGGAGTTCAGTTCAGCATTTGCTTTAAAGATATCTGGCGCCATCTAGCGTTGTGAATGGGTATAATGTCAAGACCCCGAATGTAAGACGACCCCCAGTTTTTCAGCCTTATTTCAATGCAAAAAACACCGTCTTATATTCGGGCCAATACGGTAGTTGGGCTCACCTCCACCTACAGCTTGAGAGTGGCTGGACTCTCCACTTTTCTGGTGTTGCCCAAGGTGAGAGGCAGCAGGCTGCTGTGGGCTTGCTTGCTTGTGGCCCCACAGCTCAGCCGTCATATGTTGGAGTTCACCCCGGTGAACAAGAGGGTCACGTCCCTGCGCCTTCGGGTTGGGGACAGGTGTCTCACTGTCGTTTCGGCCTACAGGCCAAATAGCAGTGCAGAATACCCGGCCTTCTTGGAGTCCCTGGGAGGAGAACTGAATAGAGTCCAACTGGGGACTCCATTGTTCTCCTTGGGGACTTCAACGCTCACGTGGGCAATGACAGTGAGACCTGGAAATGGGTGATTGGAATGAATGGCCTCCCTGATCTGAACACGAGTGGTGTTCTGTTATTGGACTTCTGTGCTAGTCATAGTTTGACCAGATGTCCATAAGTGCACATGGCACCAGGACACCCTAGGCTGGAGGTTGATGATAGACTTTGTTGTCGTATCATCAGACCTCCGACCGCGTGTGTTGGACACTCGGGTGAAGAGAGGGGTAGGACTGTCAACCGATCACCACCTGGTGGTGAGCTGGATCTGCTTGCAGAGCAAGGGGCGGACAGACTCGGCAAGCCCAAACGTGTTTTGCGAGTCTGCTGGGAACGTCTGGCAGAACCCTCTGTCAGTGAGGTCTTCAACTCACATCTCCGGGAGAGCTTCTCCCAGATCCCGCAGGAGGCTGGGGACATTGAGTCAGAGTGGACCATGTTCTCCGCCTCCACTGTCAAAGTGGCTGCTCAGAGCTGTGGTTGCAAGGTTTCTGGTGCCTATCGCAGCGGTAACCCCTGAACCCGGTTGTGGACACTGGAAGTAAGGGATGCCGTCAAGCTGAAGAAGGAGACCTATCAAATCTTGTTGAATTGTGGGACTCTGGAGGCAGCTGACAAGTACAGGCAGGTGGACTCGTCCATCACCCAAGCTGAAGTCACCGAGGTGGTTGCCAAACTCCTCGGTGGCAAAGCACTGGGGGTGGATGAGATTCGCCCTGAGAAAGTCAAGTCTCTGGATGTGCAGGGGCTGTCATGGTTGACACGTCTCTGTAACATCGCATGGCAGTCGGGGACAGTACCTCTAGATTGGCAGACCGCGGCAGTGGTCCCTCTTTTCAAAAAGGCGGACCGGAGGGTGTGTTCCACCTGTAGGGGGATCACACTCCTCAGCCTCCTGGGGAAAATCTGTTCCAGGGTACTGGAGAGGAGGATTAGACCTATAGTCGAACTGGGGATTCAGGAGGAACAATGCGGTTTTCGTCCTGGTCATGGAACACTGCACCAGCTCTACACTCTCCATCGAGTGCTCGAGGGTTCATGGGAGTTTGCCCAACCAGTCCACATGTGCTTTGTGGGTCTGGAGAAGGCATTCGATCGTGTCCCTCGTGGTATCTTGTGGGGGGTGCTTTGGGAGTATGGGGTCCAGGCCTTTGCTGAGGGCCGTCCGGTCCTTGTATGACCGAAGCCAGACCTTGGTTCGTATTGCCGGCAGTAAATCAGACCTGTTCCAGGTGCATGTTGGACTCCGGCAGGGCTGCCCTCTATCACCGGTTCTGTTCATAATTTTTATGGACAGAATTTCTAGGTGCAGCCAGGATCCAGAGGGAATCTGGTTTGGGAACAAAGGATTCCATCTATGCTTTTTGCAGACGATGTTGTCCTGTTGGCCTCACCAAACCTGGACCTTCAACGTGTACTGGGATGGGTTGCAGCTGAGAGTGATGCGAGTGGGATGAGGATCAGTATCTCTAAATCCGAGGCCATGGTTCTTGACCGGAAAAGGGTGGTGTGCCCTCTTCAGGTCGGTGGAGAGTCCTTGCCCCAAGTGGAGGAGTTTAAGTATCTTGGGGTCTTGTTCATGAGTGAGGGAAGGATGGAAGGTGAGATTGACAGATGGATCGGTGCAGCTTCTGCAGTGATGCAGTCGCTGTATAGGTCTGTCATGGTGAAAGAGCTGAGTCGCAAGTAAAAGCTCTCGATTTACCGGTCAATCTGCGTTCCTACTCTCATGAGCTTTGGGTCATGACAGAAAGGACAAGATCCCGGATACAAGCAGCTGAAATGAGTTTCCTCCGTAGAGTGGCTGGGCTCACCCTTAAGGATAGGGTGAGGAACTCAGTCACCAGGAAGGAGCTCAGAGTTCACAGCCATTCCCAGTAAGGAGCTCACAGCCATTCCCAGTAAGTCACACGGCGGAGAATATCATCGGCACTGCTCTGGACCTTATAAAGGAATGGGCACTGGAGGATAAAATGAAGTGTTTGGTGACCGATGCTGCCGCAAATATGATTGCTGTGGTGAATATCCTGCAGGTGCGGCATGTAGTCTGCCTGGCACATGCACTGAATCTAGTGGCGAGGAAGTCCATGAATGCTACTACCGGACTTGTTGACATACGCGCAAAGACGAGGCATGTGGTCACCTATTTTAAGACTAGCACCACTGCCAGGGAGAAGCTTCAACAGATCCAGGTGCAAATGGGCCGCCCTGCACACAAACTGATTATTGAGGTTGACACTCAATAACAGCACCTACTACAGGGTATATGCTGCAGTGCTTCTATGAGCAGGGGGATGCAGTGGCAGCTGCTCTGACCACTCTGCCCACGGACCTGCAGCCAGTGAGTGCCAATGAATTTGAGTGTGTAGCAGTGTGTCAAGATGTTGGCACCTTTTCATGCTGTTACTCTGGAGCTGTCACAGGAAACATGAATGTCGGGAGCCAAAGTCATTCCACTTATCAGAATGCTGAAATATGCAGAGAGTAAAGGAACGGCACATGTGACGAATGACATGGCGAAAGAGCTCGGTTTGAACCTGACACATATTGTCAATGAGAAGTTCTGCTGAATAGAGACCACAAGCGTATTTTCGTTTGCATCACTGCTTGATCCAAGTTTCAAGACTCTCGGTTTCCAGAGCCCTGCTAATGCCAAATCAGCCCTACATCGGCTGAAATCAGAGTGTGCTGCCTTCCTGTGCAAAATACCCCGAGAAGCGGAGCCGTCGGCTTCAACTGAACCAGCTGCAACTTCTCAAGGTAGACAATTCATGTATGAATAGGTTTATTCATATTTATACATTTACTAACTACATTTTCGATCATGTCCTATTTTCAGCCATCGACCTGTGGAGGCGGTTCGACAGGGATGCTGAAAAGGCAAGAGCCTCCAGAAATGCCACTGCTGATGCCATCGTGGAGGTGCAGCAGTATCTGTCTGCACCACCACTTGATAGATCCTCAGATCTTATGCGGTATTGGGAAGAGCACAGGACCTCCTACCCGAACCTGTTCCACCTTGCGAACCTGTACCTGGCAACACCAGCGTCCTCTGGCCCTGTGAGAGAGTCTTCAAATGTGTCCAAGAAGAAAAACCGGCTCAAACCCTCAAAAAACTATTGTTTATGAATAAAAATACATAAGAACCCCCACTTGGCTCCCCACTTCGCGTATGAAAACAAACTTGTCAAACAAATGTACAAGTATATTGTAAGTGTACTCCTACAAATAATGATGTCAAACAAGACAGTTGTCACATTTATTTATTTATTTAGTTTATTTTTTTGGACATGTTAATATAGCAGACTTCACACCTTCATCACATTTACAACATCAACAACAACATCCAAAAAAAGGGGCTGACGGGTAGAAGCCAATAGGCTTGTGAAATTCCCGTCCCCCAGAATCAACAAACATCTCTCTCATTAGAATATGTAATCAACCAACTCAGACATTAAAAGTTTTCAACCAGCTCAAACATTGAATTTTGACAGACGTTCATACCCTTATCCACTTCTGGATATTAGCCTTTTACCCTCGAGTATAAACCATGTTTACATTCTTCCTAGAAACACAAGGTTTGTTAACATCATGGATTCAAGTCGGAATGCCGACTTTCATCTCCCAACATAAACTTTGTGTGCTTTGCCAGTGGTCCTGATTATCCTGTCACTCATGCACACAAACACATATGTACAGGTATGTATTTATATTACATAGACATGTATGAACATGTAATCTATATCACTTTTTGCTTTATTGAACCCTGCAAGGACCAATAATCATGAATCAATTTGCTATAGTATATGGCAATGATATAGAAAGCAAGGATGAGCACAAAGTAAATTAGATTCAGTTTTATTCAGAAACTATATGCAAAAAAGGAAACGTCAAAGCGCTTTTTTCTGGGCTCATTGACCGTTGTGTGGTTGCAGTACAGACACTCTGCCAGCAGAGGACACCCACATCCACAATGAATGGGGCACCAAGTAATGAGTAATGCGACAATTGTGCCGAAAAGCACAATTGTCGCAAACAGTTCAAAGCCCCATGGGTTGTCATTCAGACATCACTACACACAGCATACATCACCAGCTTCAGCAGCATGTGTTCAGTAACAAAGGAAGTCCTGCCCATTCTTGCCTGTATAGGGGAGGCAATGACAGACAGGAAGAGCTTCCACCACCTGGTGGAGTGGAGGGGGAATGTAGTCTTTGATTTTTTAGGTTATTAGCCGCCCCCGTATTTGTGAAGCAAATACGTTAAATGGTTTCTTCTTCCGTAATGCCAGGGAGTCGTATTAATCTGGAAACAGGGTGTATGTATTCTCAACCTTGAATGATGATTTTAGTCCTGCGAACCATCTTCTGTTGCTGTTTGGTGCTACTGGATCAAGGTCGGCAAATTAAGAGGAAATATATGCAAGGGGCTTTAAGTTCAACATGTCAGTGAGGCAGTTCCATTGGAGGCAATGTGCCAGCTCTTTGGGGTCTCCTTTCTCTGAAAGCCAACGTTTAGTGTTTGACATTGCATGCAGTGGGAGATGGTGCATTACAGCAGGATCATTGCCTTGTCTGATGACAAATCCACCTTCAGCCAGCAAGGGTCTCATTTTTATTGATTTTATCTCTCGCTCCCAGCTTCCTCCGAAATGTGGCGCAGATGGAGGATTGAATTGGAAGTTGACTTGTGCACGAGCCAGCTGCTGCTTCAAATCTGGGGTCATGGCTTGGACTACACTGGCAGGCCCCTGTAGAGCCCACCCTAGCCTGGCATGTACAGCCAATGGGCCACCAGGGGGCCCCATGAGAATTGGCTCTGTGGCTGTAATAAAATGGGCATAATCTGAGCCGATTAGTACAAGAGGCATGCATAGTCAACAGGTTGCAATGGAACATCTCTGAGGTGGTGATACTGTTCTTGTAGCTGTCTCACAGGATATGTGTGTTCTGACAGGCCAAGATTGTCTGCAGTGAATGCATTACTGATTACATGTTGGCCCGTTAATAGGAGAAATTTCAAAGGATACAGATGCCCCATTTAATTGCACTATATATTGCCTTACTGTGCGTAGCGAGACAGTCTCGGGATGGGTTGTGAGGTCCAACAACTGAACAGCTTGAGGAAGGAGAATGGACCTGTCAGCACTATCATCAAGGACTGCGTTTGTTTTTAAGGTGTTCTATCCATTGTGAAAACACACAATGACAACTTCCAACATGACTTTATGGGAACGATTGGGTTTGTCCATGTAAAGGAGCTCTGAGGGAGAGGATATCAACATCACTATGGCTGATGTGGTTACACTGACGTCATGGAGAATAGTTAGGTGAATCTCCTTACAGATGTTACATGGCCTCTTTAATGTGCATTTATCCATTTTGTGCATCCTCCCACAATTAATGCATCTCCCCTTTTCTTTGATCCATTTGATCCATTTCAAGATGTCATTTTTAGAGAGCGTTTTGAATTCTGGACATGAACCAAGAAAATGATCTTTAATATTACAGTAAGGACGGTAAGGCTTGGGCTTAACTTAACCTACATCAACCTTCTCTTGGTTGATGTAGGTTTCCTTTGGTGAGGCATCCACTCCGGATGTTGACAAGTAGACAGAGGAAACAGGTCTAGAAGGCCGGTATTCCTTTGCCAATCGTGGCCTTTCCTATCTATGGAGTTCAACAGGGCTTTCCGCTATCTGTTTAGCTCTAGTCTTTGCTCACAGCCAGGTTGAAAGGTCAAGGAGGGAGTAAGTTTGGTTTGCTTGTCCAGAAATAATGCCATGATTAATGCAGTACTCAACAAATCCATCTCTGTACTGCACGGGAGTTTGCCAAGCAGTCTGTCAACATGAGAGCCACATTTTAATTCAGAGCCATTAGGGCCTTCGAGGGACAGCAACATTCCCACCAAAGCATGGTTGCAAAGGGAGAAATCACCTAGGGCCTCTATATCAACAATGCGGATAATGGGGGAATTCAGTATTGTTCCAATTTCACTCTTAACAAGGAGCCTTGGCTACCATATTTCTCCTCAAGCGATGCAAGAGCTGTAGAATATGGTTTGGCATCGTGCATGCTGGATCTGGCAAGTTTGTTAGCACCTGAGTGCTACAGATAGTCCAAAAGAATATGATATTTATACTGTTCACTGAAATATGGATGATTCCCAAGGAGGTTTTCAAGAGCCATTTTCAATAGGGCAAACTCCCTCTCACGACCACTCGAACACAGGGAGTGAGGGTCTTGGAATCCCATATGCAGAGGCTATTAGTGGATCCATACAATTGGGGGGGTTGATTAGATTGTGGCTGTTGAGTGGGATGCTCAGGACCAGGCATAGACACAGTGGGGATAGGAGCTTGGGAAGTAACTGCAGGTGCAGTTACGTGGTGATCAAGAAGGGAAGCTTGTGATACACTTACAGCATGGAGAGTAGATGACTGGGCAGGCACACTGGGCATGGAGAGCATTGCAGCATCTGCAGTAGCTTCAGGGGGCAAATTGGGCCTCTGGACATTGGCTAAATTTGGCTCCATTGGTTGATGCACAAGCAGGTTTGGGAGCTATAGGGAGGCCAGGTTGTGGGATTAGAGGCTATAAAGTTTGGAGAATTTGACTGTCAGCATGCATAAGTCTTGAAGGCGCAGGGGTAAATATTCTGGACTGGGGCAGATCATAAAAGAGATGGTGATATTAGGTGAAGGGGGGAGAGCAGCAGCTGCATCAAATTCATCATCAGACAGGTTTTGTTGAAGGAAAGTTGACACAAGCTGGGCTGATTCAAGCTCAAATTCTTTCTGGCGAATGCATCTATTCATTTCAACCTGTCTGACAATTCTCTCCCTTTCCTTGTGTGCCTCTTCCTGCTTTTGTAGAGCAGCTTTGGCCTTCTCATCAATCAGTCTGCATTGCTCTTCCAGTTCTTTTCCTCCTGTTGTTGTATTTTCAGCTCCTCCAGCTCACCTCTCTTCTTCTTTGCATCAAGTATGCTGACTTAGAGCTCACTAAAATAGGTAGTAGTGTGACTGCTACCAGAATGCCTACTTGTGTGAGATCTAGCGAGACTAGAGGTTGTTTTGGTATGAGTGCTCTTAGTATAAGAACTGCGGGAGGCTTGGGACCCTGTTTATGACCTTTGCTGTGGCATAGAAACAGGGGGCCGTGCAGTCCTTTTCAGTCCGTCCTGTGGGTCACGAACATGTGAGTTGGGATGACTTTATAAGGTACTGATGGGAATAAGATTTGGTACTCTTTTTGAGAGGTTGGTAGTAGAGGCTCAGATGACAGGCCAGGCTCTGTTTGAGTGGGTACAGATGGCTTAGGTGACGTTTGAGACCTTTGTGGGGTGGCTTCATCGTCTGCATAAAGCCGGGTTGAGTCTATTTCACCTTCAGGTTCATCCACACACTTAGGTTGACGTTCAGGGGGCTCATCAGTAGGCCTTATATTGGCTGGATGTTTGTCGGCCATTTTAGGTCACTGCGTGGTGTGTGGCTCAACTATCCGGCTCCAAGGACCAATTTTGTTGGGAATTAAGGTTCTAGCTGGCAGCCACACTGACCACACAGGAAGCAAAGGTTGTGTTCAAGTTCTTTACTGCTGACGCTAGTGGTTCTGTGAAGCAGGCAAACAATTACCATACTATGTCCAATAAACAATAGGTTCAAACATGAAATTAGTAAAATGCATGATTAGATTAACATGAGTCAAACTTCAACTTAAACGCACAATAAATTGTATTCAATAAAGACAAACTTAACTTACAATGACATATCAAAAGACACACACATACATCATCAGCTTCAGCAGCATGTGTTCAGTGACAAAGAGGAAATCCTGCCCATTCTTGCCTGTATTTATAGGGGAGGCAATGACAGACAGGAAGAGCTTCCACCACCTTGTGGAATGGAGGGGGAATGTAGTCTTTGTTTTTTTAGGCTATTTCTAACAGGAGGTACACTATTGCATGCTGCTGGTGGCTGTGGAGGATGGTCTTGTTGAAGCTGGTGCAGTGGTGTGGTGGGGTAAGTTGACCAATTTTGATACATCACCATTAAAGACACACATTGAAAAATGGCTCCCATGGATTCAGAATCTGAGAGCATATTCAGCACCACATAACCCATCACACTGTACATGACAATATCTGATTCAAGATCAGGTGTCAGAAGCTATTCAAGAAAATGATGAATCATAGACTGCAATCACCAGTGTGTAACTACACTTATGATTTGAAAAGGAGGTGAAGCAAGGAATTTAGGCACCATCACACCGTAAGCAACAGACTGTTCATCAACTGATGTTATCTTTGGGCCTGGCCAATTACAGTCGCAATTTCATTCCCAACTTTGCAGCTATGGTTAAGCTCCTGAGAGGACTCATCACGTCTGCAGGATCTGCTGCTCTGTCTGTGTTGTTTCAATGCAGCCTGCAAGGGAGGAAGATCCTCTGTTATTACTCGAGTTCGCTAGATCCAGCGTACTCGAGTACACATGTACGTGAGGCGTGGCAGCTATTGCAAAATCACCATCAGGTACCACTCACATAACAACAGGGGACGATGTTCATATTCATACTAACCATGTAATGACAGCCTTCCTAAATAGCAAACCGCTTCACACTATCACCGAAACGTCATTTAAAGCTGACAGAAATGTTGAGACAAACAAACTGGATTGATGGAAGACCACGACGATGTAGTACACAACTATGAGGAGAAAATGGAAGAAGAATCAAAAGACATGATGAAAGTACACCACTTAAGAACCCAGACATTTGTTTGTTCATATACGGACACAGTCACTTTGACAAAGAAACAGGCTAAATTGTCGCATCATATGCTATAACCACACCTGACCCAGAAAGGGAGGATTCATTGTCTATGAAGCAGAAAAGCTACCACCACCACACTCAGCTCAGTTGGCAGAACTCTACGTGGTCCATTGGGCATGTCAACTGGCAGAAGGTAAGAGTGTGAACATTTACACTGATTCGGCTTATGTGTGCAGGGCTCTGCACACAGACATGGCATCATGGCAAAGAATTGATATCCTGACCACCACGAGCTCTCAAGCAAAACATCATGAATGGCTCCTGGAATTACTGGTTTCGGTTTCACTGTTTCACTGATTAAAGGAGCTGGATATTCAAAAGATAAAACATTCAAAGTTCATGGAAATGCTAGTGTTGATTTGGCTGCAAAATCTGCTATAGATTACCAGGCCACAGGCGCTAGGCAGCTAGTGCAGAAGTTCGTTGATAATTTTGGATTACAAAGACGAGCAGCAGAAATCAAAGAAGCACAGGAAGCTGCAGCTCCAACAGAGAAACAGCAGTGGCTAGAAAAGGGAGCAACTAAGTCAAAACTAGATGGGGTTTGGAAAACATCTGTGCCAAGAAAGTCATTACAGGGGACATTATTCAGCAAGCAGACTTCAGAACATGATTCAGTTAAACTGGTGGCATCCTTACCTGCGTGACATTTGTAAATATTTTGTAAATACTTGTGAAACCTGTCTGAAATTCAAATCAAAGGTGACACTGAAGACTGGGATGGGAGGCTTCCCAGTCCCAAATTATCTATGGAAAGAAGTTGTAAGCAGTTACACCGGCATGGGATCTGACAAGAAAGTTCAGGGGTATAGCTACCTCTTAGTTGCAGTGGACACCTATTCCAGATGGGTTGAAGCCATTCTTATCAAAAAAGGAAATGGCCAAGGAGGTAATTAAATGGGATTTGATTCCAAGATAAGGCCTACCTAAAACAATCAGATCTGACAACGAATTTTATTTTACCAGTGAAAATCTCCAGGAAGTGGAGAAATAGTTTGGCATCCAGCACCATGGTGCAGGATGCCACCCTCAATGTCAAGACCTAGTTGACAGGGCCAATAGGACCATCAACGATCTCTCCATAGCTTCCTTTCCCCAAATTGGGCAGAAGGATGTACATTTCTCCCATACAGATTTACAATTTGAGGTGACGACATGGTCACACTTGACCTCATATACCACGATGCTGGAGGACTGTCCAGTCTACATACTGTAGAGGCTTTTGGTATCCCACATGGAGTTCAAGATGAGTATAAATTAACAAATCAAATTGCAGGTGGTTTCGAGTCAATCTTTGGATCATCCCCAACAAAAACATTGACAGGATTAATTATGTCCATTACAAAATTCAACATCTGTCAAATTTCACCAGAAATGGATTTGAAGCAAGACATGCTCAACTGTCTACCACCTCATTAGCTGCTTATCAAAATAGAATTGCTCTAGACTGTGTTGGCAAAACAAAAAAAGGAGGGTTTTGTTTTCTATTGATGTTGTCTTCCTTCTTTTCTTTAACCAGGGCTGTCTTTATGTGTGGGCCATTGCGAGCTTGGTGCAATGGCCCATGCATAAAGACAGCCCTGCTTAAAGACTCTGATGGCAACATAACAACAGAAGCAAACTGCCTCGCGCGCTGGAAAGAGCACTTCAGCCTCCTTGTGCAGCACAGTTCCACCCCAACTGATCCCACCATCATCGCGGCTGCAAACACCACAGTCCCTAGCGACGCCTGCAGTACAGATCCCATCACACCCGAGGAAGTCAGAACCGCTCTGAAAAAACTTAACAACAGGAAAGCCCCTGGCATCTGTGCAGTAACGGCTGAGATGCTAAAATCTGGTGGTGACAGTCTTGTTGAGTGGCTCACCCACACCTTCAACCATGTGTGGGAGACAGAGACTTCCCAGTGACTGGACCAGAGGAGTCATCCTACCCTTCTGGAAACATTAGGGTGACAGGCTAGTCTGTAGCAACCACAGAGGCATTACACTTCTCTTCATCCCTGGCAAGCTCTTCACTAGGATCTTGCTCACCTGTGCTCTTCCAGCTATCAGAAGTTCCCACCGTCTCCAGCAGGCTGGCTTCATGCCTAACCGCTCCACTACAGACCACATCTCTGCCATTCACCTGCTCATAGAGAAGATCCAGCTATACATTGGGTTCATTGATTTGAAGGCTGCCTTTGATACTGTCTGCCATGCCTCACTCTGGAGCATTCTACAAACCCTTGGAGCACCACCTAAGATCATTGCCCTGCTCAAGCTGCTCTACAGCAACGCAGAGAGCTGTGTCTGTATCAACGGTACAGACTGGTTCCCCATCTCCAGTGGCATTCGCCTGGGCTGTGTGGCCGCTCCTGACCTTTTTAACTGTATGCATTGACCATCTGATGTCCAGGGTCTGTGAGCGAGTCCCTGGGGTGTCCCTCGGAAACTACCACCTGACCGACCTGGAGTATGCTGACGGCACCATCCTACTCAGCTCATCCTACAGCCAGCTGAAAGACGTCCTGGATATATACAGAGGAGAGGCAGAGAAGTTTGGTCTTCGAGTGAGCTGGACCAAAACCAAATTCATGCATGTTGGTGACAGACCAGATCCACCTCCCCTGCAGCTGGGTGATGACACTGTGGAGCCTGTCAAGAGCTTTGTGTATCTGGGGTCCATAGTGACAGACAATGGGGACCTTAAACCAGAGATTCTCCGTGGAAGAGCTCTGGCAGCATCAGCTCTGCGGTCCCTTTGGAAGCCACTCTGGTGGCACCAGACCATCTCCCGCAAGATGAAGCTCAGAATTTACAACTCTGCCGTCCTCTCCATCCTGCTGTACGGCTCAGAAACTTGGCCACTAAATAAGACCCTGGCTGCCAGTTTAAAATGTTTTGATAGCAGGGCTCTCAGAACTGTCGAAAACATCAGGTGGCCCCAGCGGGTTTGCAACAAAGTGCTTAGAGCCCGCATGTGCCAGCCCAGAGCTTCTTGCCAGGCGGCGCAACATCGTACCCGCTGGTTTGGTCATGTCCTCTGCCTTCCCCTGATCACCCAACAAGAGCCAGTCCTAAGACTGCAGGCTGGAAACGTCCTCGAGGCAAGCCCCGCACCCGATGGCTTGATGTCACTGTGGGCGACCTCCGACAACAGGGAGTCGCTGTGGAGGATGCAGAGCAGCTGGCACAAGACCACCAGCGTTGGAAAAACTGACTCATCTGGTTGGCTCAACGCACACCCCCCATCGCAAGAGCCCTACTGACTGACTGACTTCCTTGCATTCGACAGTTAATCCTAAGAAGCATCGACGGGGTGGTGGGCAGACTGGAAATGCTTCCATTATACCAGACGACAGAGTGGGAGGCCCAATTGGCACCCGACTCCAACGAGGTACTTACTTTGCCTGGCTGGGCATCATCAATCCCTTTGCTGGAGAGGAGGGCCAACTTTAGTCAGGGTCTACAATTCACATTCACCATGTTGCTAATGCTAATACATTTTCACACTGCTGCAGGGACAGTTTTGTTGGTAATTTTGTGCTCATTGCTCATGTGAGGGCTGTGGAGGTAATAGGGTTGGTAATGTTGTTTTAGCTACCACAGACCCCATTAATTAGGGACTCCCTACAGCTCATAGGGAAGGTTAGCTTCCATTTTTTCCAGCTGAAAACACATTGCTATAGATCAGTGGTTCTTAACCTTGTTGGAGGTACCGAATCCTACCGGTTTCATATGCTCACTCACCAAACCCTTCTTTAGTAAAAAAATTTTTCTTTTTAAATTTAAGACATAAGTATATGTTTTACTGGTGTATTTAATGAATTGTGCATTAATGTCACCTTTTTCAAAGAACAAAACCAAGACAGTGCATGATCTCACATGAAATGACCTACCTGCAAATCAATGTGACTTCTGCTGCTGTTATTGAGAGACCAGTTCAGATATGCGTAGCTTCACCTTGGCAAGTGCTACTCTTATGTCATTTTCACAGCAAAGTCTGTTTCTTTTGTTTTCCATGCAGTTTAAAGTAGTGTTCCTTTATTTTTGCCAGTGCGAGACTAGAGTTGCTCAACTTGACATTGTAAATCATGCACAATGCTGACCCCCATCACCTTCCGTTATACAGTACATGTATTCACGTTGCACATATTCGTCCGACCACTTTTTTTTGATCAACATAGTTACTATGAATTAAAATATTGAGAAAGCATTCAGATGAGATACCATCATGTCAGACATAAATCGACTACCGAGTGCGCAAAATCCCCTGTAGCACAGGTAGGCTAATCGATGTAGCGTGATCACCTGCAGCCAATAATGACTAAGGGGGGCGTGCCATCATGAATTGACACGACGTGTCAAACGTACACAGTGATTCGTGTATGTTCGGCATACCTCCGTCTCCGCCAAACCCCTAAGACCGACTCACCAAACCACTGCTATAGATATTTCACTAGGTTACCATTGTTACACACACTCTCCACTGCTTGTGAAACCAGGTGTACGCTAAATTCCTTTTTGAGGGGGTGTGTGAAAATATAGAATACACATAGGATCACCACACCAACTTTGTGAGGTGACCCAGTTGCGCCACCTCAACAGGGGGAGTTGTTTGGGAATTTTCTATTTAACCATGGAAATAACCACAAAACGCATCTGCTTACACAGACATAGATAGCACAACACTTAGTCCTTGTCTACCACATAGTTTTCTAAACATAGAAGTACAGAGCACGCACAACACATAGATAGCTGATACACGAGAGGCTGAGTCAGGCGGCTGGTGAGCTTGCAAGTTTTCAAGGAGAATTTATGGCAGACACCATGAAGATCATGGTCAATGACCATTCTGATGATGAGCTCATCCTTCAAGGAGAGTCTAACCCAAACACTATAAAGGTTGGAGAGCCCATCGTTGTATCCTCGCCAACTTGTAAACTGCTGAACTTCTTCAGTAAACCTTCAGTACACCCTAACAAAACCTTGGATCATAGCAAGTTATATGGCTTACACATTCACCTGGCTTATTAAAAGAGTCAAATTACAGTTGCAATTTTCATGAGTTTATTTTTAATCAGTGATTTGGCCCACTTTAATTGAAAAGACAAAAATCTTGTTCTTCATGAGATGTGTAGTACAGTCAACCCTCGGTTTTCGAACTTAATCCGTTCCAGAAGGCTGTTCGAAAGCGATTTGTTCAAAATCCAAAACTATTTTCCCATTATAATTAATGTAAATAATTTTAATCCATTCCAAGTCTAAAAAACTTTTTCTAAGTTTTTTTTTTACTATTTTACACCATAAACTGCACTGTATACTGTTTACCATAAATAAAAAAGGGTAGAAACAGACATGTGTTTTATTTTATGTTGATGTAATTTGCAAATTCCACTGAACTTTTCGGCAGCTCCCTTGTCCGAACTTGCTGCCTCCCCATGACGAACAACGGAGTGTATCCCACTTCTTTTCTTGAATTTTTCGAACCATCCTCTGCTTGCTTTAAAATCAAACCCTTCCGGAATAATGCTAGGATCTTTTTTTTATCAAATCTTCATTTAATTGTCTTGCTTTGGCACAAATTGTATCTTCAGTAAGAGTATCACCTGCTAACTGTTTCTCCTTTACGAAAATCAGCAAAAGTTTCTCCACTTCCTCCAATACCTGTGGCCTTTGCTTGCTAAAAACACTAGATACTTTAGCCACATCACTTGCTTTAAGCTGGTCTTTATTTTTTAGGATGGTGCTTATCGTCGATTTCGCCATCCCGAACTCCTTCGCCAACACAGACACACGCAAGCCCGATTCATATTTTGCAATTAATTCTTTTTTAAATTAAATAGTTTTGCGCACTACTTTCCTCTTTTCTTCACCAGCTTTACCACTTCCACTTGCTTTCTTAGGACCCATGATTAGGGGCTAATACGCGATGCAAAACTAAAAAAATAGTTAATAACAGCGTAAATAACAACGTACAGGTCTGCTCTGAACGAACTTTGAACACAAATGCACTACGGAGGAAGCGTCCTGGGCATTCGAGTTTGCTCAGCTCCCGAGTGAATCACTGTGACGGAGTGGTAGAGACCGGTAGAGAGTCCATCTCCTTTCCGCGCACCTCTCTCCCTTGCCTAGGAGAGCGGCTGCATGGGTACGCTCGGCTTCTTTCGGTTTGGTCGAGAGTCAAATTTTTGGTCGAGTTCAGAGACGTAAAATTCCCGAATTTTCTGGTCGAAAGCCGATTTGGTCGAGAACAGAAGCGTTCAACAACCGAGGGTTGACTGTATGTTGTATGTTGACAAGAGAGAGCTATAAATTTATATTTAAAGATCTAATAAATGGAGACCATTTTTCTGTAAATGATGCCAATTGTTTTTTTCGAGCAGCAGATATTTTCTCGAGCGAAATGTGACCAATGAGGAGATTCAACCAATGGATGATGTTTAGGTTTTTTTTTATCTTTCCAATTGACCAAAATGGTTTTCTTGGCAATGGCAAGAGCTACAAGTGTGGGCTGTAACTGAGCGTGAGGTAAGGCCGTTTCTGTTAGATCGCCAATTAGGCAGATGTTTGGAGATTGTGGAATCCTGCAGTCTAACATAGAAGACGGTTTCTGAGTAACTGAAACCGTCAATTGTTCACCGGTCAATTGATTGACGGGTGAACATAGCCAAAGGGCATGAAAGTAAGTGTTTCAATTGTGTTTTGTGTGCATTGGGTGCATATAGCTGTTTTACAGAAACCCATTTTAAATAATCTATGTTGTGTTATATGTGCTCTATGAAGTACTTTAAATTGAATTAGTTGAAAGCTAGAGTTCTTTGTCATCTTAAATGTATTTCCGCAAATCTCGGTCCAAGAGTCATAGTCTAATGATATGTTTACATCAATTTCCCGTTTTGCGGTTGGTAGATGTATCGAGCCAGTAATGTAGTCACAAGAGGGCAAATGTAGCTGCAAGAGGGCACAAGCCAGTGTCTTATTGTGCTGGTCCCAAGGATAAATACAGAGGGGTTGCGTCAGGAAGGGAAACCGGCGTAAAACCTTTGCCAATTCAAAGATGCGAATCGAACCTATGACTTCCATACCGGATCAGTCGAGGCCCGGGTTAACAACGACCGCCATCGGCGCTGTTGACCTACAGGACGCCGGTGGAAATTGAATTACTGTTGGTCGAAGAAGGAGAACAGGAAAGTGCGTTCACACAAAGAAAGAGAAGAGGAGCGCCAAGAGTATAGGACTAAGAGTAGGGACGTTGAATGTTGGAACTATGACAGGAAAACGTAGAGTTGGTTGACATGATGCAGAGGACGAAGGTAGACATACTGTGTGTCCAGGAGACCAGGTGGAAAGGTAGCAAGGCTAGAAGTTTAGGAGCAGGGTTCAAGTTGTTCTATTATGGTGTCGATGGGAAGAGAAATGGAGTAGGAGTTATGTTGAAGGAAGAGTTTGTTAGGAATGTCCTGGAGGTAAAAAGAGTGTCGGATAGAGTGATGAGTCTGAAGCTAGAAATAGAAGGTGTAATGTTCAATGTTGTTAGTGGGTATGCTCCACAGGTAGGATGTGAGCTGGAGGAGAAGGAGAAATTCTGGTTGGACTTTGATGAAGTGATGCAGAGAATGCCTAGAAGTGAGAGTTGTCATTGGTGCAGACTTCAATGGACATGTTGGTGCAGGTAACAGAGATGATGAGGAAGTGATGGGCAGGTTTGGTATCCAGGAGAGGAACGCAGAAGGACAGATGGTAGTTGACTTTGCAAAAAGGATGGAAATGGCAATAGTGAATACTTTCTTCCAGAAGAGGCAGGAACATAGGGTGACCTATAAGAGTGGAGGTAGGAGCACACAGTTAGACTACATCTTGTGTAGACGGTGTAACCTGAAGGAGATCAGTGACTGCAAAGCAGTGGTAGGCGAGAGTGTAGCCAAACAGCATAGGATGGTGGTGTGTAGGATGACTCTGGTGGTGAGGAAGATGAAGAGGGCAAAGGCAGAGCAGAAAACGAAATGGTGGAAGCTAAAAAAGGAAAAGTGTTGCATGACTTTTAGGAAGGAGTTAAGACAGGCTCTGGGTGATCAGGAGGTGCTTCCAGATGACTGGACAACTACAGCTAATGTGATCAGGGAGACAAGTAGGAGAGTATTTCGTGTGTCATCTGGAAGGAAAGTAGATAGGGAGACTTGGTGGTGGAATGAGGACGTACAGGAGTGTATACAAAGAAAGAGGTCAGCTAAGAAGAAGTGGGACACTGAGAGGACTGAGGAGAGTAGACAGGAGTACAGGGAAATGCAGTGTAATGTGAAGGTAGAGGTAGCAAAGGCCAAACAAGAAGCTTATGATGACTTGTATGCTAGGTTGGACAATAAGGAGGGAGAGACTGATATATACCGGCTGGCAAGACAGAGAGATAGAGATGGGAGGGACGTGCAGCAGGTTAGGGTGATTAAAGATAGGGATGGAAGTCTATTGACAGGTTCCAGTAGTGTGATGGGAAGATGGAAAGAGTACTTTGAAGAGTTGATGAACGTGGAAAATGAGAGAGAACAAAGACTAGAAGAGGTGACTGCTGTGGACCAGGAAGTAGCAAAGATTAGTCAGGATGAAGTGAGGAGGGCGTTGAAGAGGATGAAGAGTGGAAAGGCAGTTGATCCTAATGATATACCTGTAGAGGTTTGGAAGTGTCTAAGAGAGGTGGCAGTAGAGTTTCTGACTGGGTTGGTCAACAGGATCTTAGATAGTGAGAAGATGCCTGAGGACTGGAGGAGAAGTGTGCTGGTGCCCATTTTTAAGAACAAGGGAGATGTGCAGAGTTGTGGCAACTACAGAGGAATAAAGCTGATGAGCCATACAATGAAGTTATGGGAAAGAGTAGTGGAAGCTAGACTAAGGGCAGAAGTGAACATTTGTGAGCAGCAGTATGATTTCATGCCAAAAAAGAGTACTACAGATGCAGTACTTTCTTTGAGAATGTTGATAGAGAAGTACAGAGAAGGCCAGACGGAGCTGCATTGTGTTTTTCTAGATCTGGAGAAAGCTTATGACAGGGTGCCCAGAGAGGAACTGTGGTATTGTATGAAGAAGTCTGGAGTGTCAGAGAAGTATGTTACAGCGGTGCAGGACATGTATGAGTACTGTAAGACAGTGGTGAGGTGTACTGTAGGTGTGACAGAGGAGTTCAAGGTGGAGGTAGGACTGCATCAGGGATCAGCTCTGAGCCCCTTCTTGTTCGCTATGGTGATGGACTGGCTGACAGACTAGGTCAGACAGGAATCTCCATGGACTATGATGTTTGCAGATGACATTGTGATCTGCAGTGAGAGTAGGGAAGAGGTGGAGGAGAAGCTAGAGAGGTGGAGGTTTGTCCTGGAAAGGAGAGGGATGAACGTTAGCCGCAGTAAGACAGAGTGTGTGTGTGTGTGTGTGTGAACGAGAGGGAGCCAAGTGGAAGAGTGAGGTTACAGGGAAAAGAGATCAAGAAGGTGGAGGATTTTAAGTAGTTAGGGTCAACAGTCCAGAGCAATGGAGAGTGTGGAAAAGAGGTGAAGAAGCGTGTACAGGCAGGATGGAATGGATGGAGAAAAGTGTCAGGTGTGATGTGTGATAGTAGAGTTTCAGCTAAAATAAAAGGAAAGGTGTACAAAACTGTGGCGAGACCAGCGATGTTGTTTGGTCCAGAGACAGTGTCACTGAGGAAAAGACAGGAGGCAGAGCTGGAGGTAGCAGAGATGAAGATGCTGAGGTTCTCTTTGGGAGTGACCAGGAAGGATAGGATCAGGAATGAGTACATCAGAGGGACAGCACATGTTAGAGGTTTTGGAGATAAAGTCAGAGAAGCCAGACTGAAATGGTTTTGACATGTCCAGAGGAGAGATAGTGAATATATTGGCAGAAGGATGCTGAGTTTTGAACTGCCCGGCAGGAGGCCTAGAGGAAGACCAAAGAGGAGGTTTATGGATGTAGTGAAAGAGGACAAGAAGGTAGTTGGTGTGAGAGAAGAGGATGCAAAGGACAGGGCTAGATGGAGGCAATTGATTCGCTGTGGCGACCCCTGAAGGGAAAAGCCGGAAAGAAAAGAAGATGTATCGAGCCGCTTTTTGAGAGTGAACTATATATCTTTGACAGATTTTTCTTAAGTTTCGGGGACAACTTTGTAATGTATTTGGTGAATTCAGGTAGCTGTAAATCAGGTGGTGAAGAGGGTGGTTGAAGCTTTGGAATATTTTTTATGATTGTCTTCTTTATTTGCAGATATTGGAGAAAATTTCCATTTGTTATTTCAAATGTTTCAAATAGTTTTGTATATGTCATTAGTCTATTATCTTGAAGAAGATGATGGAGGTGGGTGATCCCTTTCTCTGCCCATGTGCTAAAATAAAGAGGTTTTTTATTGTTAATAAAGTCTGGGTTGTGCCAAATTGGGTCTCCCCAATGCCAGGGTGTAACTGAGATCCTGTAAAATCTAGAGCTTTCCACCAAGCAGACAAGGTGGAGGCAATCAAAGGATTCTTGAAGCAAGGATGTTGTTTGAGGGTTGTGGTTCTAAAAGGAAGATCAGAGAGATTGATGTGATTACAGTCTCTGTTCTAGCTCCAGCCAGGAGTTATAGTCCTCATGTGGATGGATCCACTTGATCAGATACTGTAGTTGGTTTGCTAAGTAGTAATGCATTAAGTTTGGCGCATCCAAACCCCCTTCAGATTTCTTTTTCTGGAGCGTTGTCAGGCTAATTTTAGCTGTCTTGTTTTTTGAATAGAATTTACCAATGGCAGAATCTAATGATTGGAACCACTTTGATGTCGGTTTAAATGGGATCATCGAAAAAAGGTAGTTAATTTGAGGTAATATTTTCATTTTAACAGTAGCTATTCCACCCATAAGGGAGATGGGGAGGTTGTTCCAACGTCTTAGATCACCAGAGACTTTTTTTTAAAAGTGGGGTGAAGTTCAAGTGGACTAGATCAGAGAGTTTATTAGAAATATTTAAACCCAGATATCTAATATTACCCATGGGAGAAGAATAAAGTGAGTTGTGGACTGCAGGATTCCACGAGTTCTCTGTTAATGGAAGTATGGTTGACTTTGACCAGTTAATGGAATAATCTGAAAGACCAGAGAAGGTTGTAATTAGTGTACGTACTTCCTTCACTGATGTATTTGGATTTTCTAGATAAAGTAAAATGTCATCTGCATATAAGTTAATTTTGTGTTCAGATCCTACTGTTGATGAGCTTCAGGTGGTGCTTTGTATTTCTATACTCAACAAAAATATAAATGCAACGCTTTTGTTTTTGCTCCCATTTTTCATGAGATGGACTTAAAGATCTATAATTCATTCCAGATACACAATGTTACCATTTCTCTCAAATATTCACAAATCTGTCTAAATTTGTGATAGTTAGCACTTCTGCTTTGCTGAGATAATCCATCCCACCTCACAGATGTGCCACATCATGATTAGTGGACAGGTGTACCTTGTACTGCCCACAATAAAAGGCCACCCTGAAATGTGCAGTTTTGATTTTTTTTGCTTTATTGGGGGTCTGGGGAACCAGTCATTATCTGGTGTGACCACCATTTGCCTCACGCAGTGCAACACATCTTCTTCGCATAGAGTTTATCAGATTGTCAATTGTGGCCTGTGGAATGTTGGTCCACTCCTCTTCAATGGCTGTGCGAAGTTGCTAGATATTAGTGGGAACTGGTACACGCTGTCATATACGCCGGTCAAGCACATCCCAAACATGCTCAATGGGTGACATGTCCGGTGAGTATGCTGGCCATGCAAGAACTGGGACATTTTCAGCTTCCAAGAATTGTGTACAGATCCTTGCAACATGGGGCCATGCATTATCTTGCTAAAACATGAGGTGATGTTCATGGATATATGGCACAACAATGGACCTCAGGATCTCATCGTGGTATCTCTGTGCATTCAAAATGCCATCAATAAAATGCACCTGTTTTCTTCGTCCATAACAGATGCCTGCCCATACCATAACCCCACCACCACCATTTGCCACTCGATCCACAACACTGACATCGCAAAACAGTCACCCACATGATGCCACACACGCTGTCTGCCATCTGCCCTGAACAATGTAAACCGAGATTCATCGGTTTACACATTTGATGGCGTGCCAGATGCCATCAAATGTGAGTATTTGCCCACTCAAGTCTATTACGGTGACAATCTGGAGTCAGGTTAAGACCCAGATGAGGACAACAAGCATGCAGTTGAGCCTCCCTGAGACGGTTTCTGACAGTTTGTGCAGAAATTGTTTGGTTATGCAAACCAATTGTTTCAGCAGCTGTCTGAGTAGCCGGTCTCAGACAATCTTGGAGGGGAACTTGCTGGATGTGGAGGTCCTGGGCTTGTGTGGTTACATGTGGTCTGCGGTTGTGAAGCTGGTTGGATGTACTGCCATATTCTCTGAAATGCCTTTGGAGACGGCTTATGGGGAGAAATGAACATCCAATGCACGAGCAACAGATCTGGTCGACATTCCTGCTGTCAGCATGCCAATTGCACGCTCCCTCAATGCTTGTGGCATCTGTGGCATTTTGCTGTGAGACAAAACTGCACATTTCAGAGTGGCCTTTTATTGTGGGCAGTATAAGGTACACCTGTGCACTAATCATGATGTCAGATCAGCATTTTGATGTGGCACACCTGTGAGGTGGGATGGATTATCTCAGCAAAGCAGAAGTGCTCACTATCACACATTTTGACAGATTTGTGAACAATGTTTGAGAGAAATGGTAATATTGTGTATCTGGAATGAATTATAGGTCTTTAAGTCCATCTCATGAAAACTGGGAGCAAAAACAAAAGTGTTGCGTTTATGTTTTTGTTGAGTGTATTTACCGTTCCCTTTTAGCTCTGGAATAGTACTATTCAATACTCCATTCAGTGAATGACATGCAATCGCATTTGACAATGTACATGTATTTGTCAACACACAGAACACATGGCATTATCACAAAATTCAACAAGCAATATAAAACAAAAACAGTCCAACAGGTACTGAAATAAAACTCACTCTAAACCGGCAAAAATAACTAAATACCTAAATACCCAGTCCGCGTGCGTTGCAGGCCTGGCGCTTGTAGTACTTGACGTATTGCTCGCGTCCGGTGGCTGCTCCTGAGCTCGTAGCACTGCTCGAGCCAACTCCCAGTCCGTTAGAATGGATGCTCCTCAGCGGAGAATTGGTCCACACCTGCTGCCTCTGCGGCATCGAAAACTGGTGACTCCACACGTTGTCACTACCTCGCCAACTTGCTCCAAACGTAGGACCAAGCTTGTGGAAACGTGCACTAAACGCCGCCACACTCTTGTCATTAATCCGTACTGTTTGGATTAATCTCTGACGTCTTTTCGCGCGCTTCTCACCTCCTCTTGTCTCGCATGTGCTCCCCGATCTTCCGGGCACCTGACTCTTTCTCCGCACCCCATTGGTTCATGAAACCAACAGCACTTTGCAAGTTAGTCTCTTACGGAAGCGTGGTACTGCCACATAGAGAAAAAAAATTGGGGGCTCATTATCACGTAATTACGTGAAAAGTTTATTGTTATAAAACAACATCGTTTCACGTTATAACGTGAAAATATCATGTTATTTCATGATATGAAGTTTTCATGATATAACGTGAAAATATCACGTTATTTCGTGATAAGATGTTATGTTATAACGTGACAATTTCATATCTTGAAATAACGTGATACCTATCACCTATCATCCACATCATTTCACGCCTCTCCCAAGTGAGCTTGCACATCGCCATGGTCTCTCCACTGTCCAGATTTCTACGAGGTTGTGGGGTGTCAATGGACTGTCTCCAACGCATGGAACAAGATCATCTAAGCTAATTTTGACTGCTCACCATCTAATTAAAGCGTTGTGTATGGTCAGCGTTGTGTATAGTCTAGTTAGCTAACTAGGCTGTTAAGCAGCTACATGCTGAGGGAGAAAAACACAGTTGGGGGACTGCACTGTTCGCAACACTCGTATAGCTTCACAAACACTTGTTGAAAGATAGAAACGGAGCCAAGACAATGCAAGTGGCGGACCCTCCTGTGTCTGGGTCAGATAGTAAAAGTCCCAATAGGCTAGTCCCAATAAAGTAAATAGTAGTACAAGTACGGGATGATGTAGGCTATAGTTCGGAGGTTGTCATGGGGTGCCACCGGGTCAGAGGCTCTCATCAGCAGGTTTCATTTTCAGCCAGGATAGTCCCAAGCTGTTTAGTGTCGGCAAAAATAAAACATAACATAAAGATCCTGCATTGCTTTTATTCTCTGTGCTGCGCTGATCAGACTGGCGTCCTTTGCAACGATCTGTTACACTTGATGACCTTCATTACTCAGAAATGATTTTCAATTTAATGAATAGAATGGATAATGGATAAAAAAAACACAACAACAAAAACGAAGTTACAACTTTGAAGTTAAAATCCAGTCCCCAGTTGGTAAGGATAAGGATATTATAGAGAATGCCATCTACTACCACCCTGTCTCTGTGTTAATGCAGTTTTGTGAGTTGTAATTATTATAATTATTATATCTATTATATCTGTCTTTACAGATTGATGCTGTAGGCATTGATTGTATAGATGATGACACCCTGGCTGGCTACATCCTTACATATGGGGACAGGATTGCAAGCAGGACGCTTTTGTTTGGATCATGGGCAACATCATGGCACAAAACAAACAACAAAAACATCATTGCTTGACAAACTCAAACAAAGAATGGGGATTGGTGACACTGATGATAACACTAACCAGGAGAAAAGGAGAAGGAAGTATGCAAAACACAACAAATGGGCTGAGAAAACGACAGGAAAAATTGAGTTGGGGTGGATCCATGAGGGTAAACAAGTCCGGAAACATAGGGGGTGGGGGGGACAAGGACCCTCGATTTCCCCAAAGACTCAAAAAAAGAGGAGATATTGCAGTATGCCAAAGACATTTTCTTCCCGAAGGGAGAAAATAAAGTAGGAAAAATTGATGCATTTAGTCATGACATATTAGACTATCAGGAGGAAGCTATTTTTGATGATGTTATTACAGTTGGTGAACTGTACAGCATACTTAGAATGGGAGTGTTGAGATTTTACCTGTGCACTAAGACCCCAGAAGATAAGGATGATGAAGAATGCATTATGGGAACATCAAACAACAATGATGAGCAACTGAATGACATGTTGGAAGAAGATGACCAGTCTATTCAAATTTCAGACATTGAGGATGGAAATGGCTGTAGTGAATACTTTCTTCCAGAAGAGGCAGGAACATAGGGTGACCTATAAGAGTGGTGGTAGGAGCACACAGGTAGACTACATCTTGTGTAGACGATGTAACCTGAAGGAGATCAGTGACTGCAAAGTAGTGGTAGGCGAGAGTGTAGCCAAACAGCATAGAATGGTGGTGTGTAGGATGACTCTGGTGGTGAGGAAGATGAAGAGGACAAAGACAGAGCAGAAGACGAAATGGTGGAAGCTAAAAAAGGAAGAGTGTTGCATGACCTTTAGGAAGGAGTTAAGACAGGCTCTGGGTGGTCAGGAGGTGCTTCCAGATGACTGGACAACTACAGCTAATGTGATCAGGGAGACAGGTAGGAGAGTATTTGGTGTGTCATCTGGAAGGAAAGTAGATAAGGAGACTTGGTGGTGGAATGAGGAGGTACAGGAGTGTATACAAAGAAAGAGGTTAGCTAAGAAGAAGTGGGACACTGAGAGGACTGAGGAGAGTAGACAGGAGTACAGGGAGATACAGCGTAAGGTGAAGGTAGAGGTAGCAAAGGCCAAACAAGAAGCTTATGATGACTTGTATGCTAGATTGGACAGTAAGGAGGGAGAGACTGATCTATACAGGCTGGCAAGACAGAGAGATAGAGATGGGAAGGACGTGCAGCAGATTAGGGTGATTAAGGATAGGGATGGAAGTCTATTGACAGGTGCCAGCAGTGTGATGGGAAGATGGAAAGAGTACTTTGAGGAGTTGATGAACGTGGAAAATGAGAGAGAACAAAGACTAGAAGAGGTGACTGTTGTGGACCAGGATGTAGCAAAGATTAGCCAGGATGAAGTGAGGAGAGCACTGAAGAGGATGAAGAGTGGAAAGGCAGTCGGTCCTGATGATATACCTGTAGAGGTTTGGAAGTGTCTAGGAGAGGTGGCAGTAGAGTTTCTGACTGGGTTGTTCAACAGGATCTTAGATAGTGAGAAGATGCCTGAGGAGTGGAGGAGAAGTGTGCTGGTGCCCATTTTTAAGAACAAGGGAGATGTGCAGAGTTGTGGCAACTACAGAGGAATAAAGCTGATGAGCCATACAATGAAGTTATGGGAAAGAGTAGTGGAAGCTAGACTAAGGGCAGAAGTGAGCATTTGTGAGCAGCAGTATGGTTTCATGCCAAAAAAGAGTACTACAGATGCAGTATTTGCTTTGAGGATGTTGATAGAGAAGTACAGAGAAGGCCAGAGGGAGCTGCATTGTGTTTTTGTAGATCTGGAGAAAGCTTATGACAGGGTGCCCAGAGAGGAACTGTGGTATTGTATGAGGAAGTCTGGAGTGGCAGAGAAGTATGTTAGAGCGGTGCAGGACATGTATGAGGACTGTAAGACAGTGGTGAGGTGTGCTGTAGGTGTGACAGAGGAGTTCAAGGTGGAGGTGGGACTGCATCAGGGATCAGCTCTGAGCCCCTTCTTGTTCGCTATGGTGATGGACAGGCTGACAGACGAGGTTAGACAGGAATCTCCATGGACTATGATGTTTGCAGATGACATTGTGATCTGCAGTGAGAGTAGGGAAGAGGTGGAGGAGAAGCTAGAGAGGTGGAGGTTTGTCCTGGAAAGGAGAGGGATGAAGGTTAGCCGCAGTAAGACACAGTACATGTGTGTGAATGAGAGGGACCCAAGTGGAAGAGTGAGGTTACAGGGAGAAGAGATCAAGAAGGTGGAGGATTTTAAGTACTTGGGGTCAACAGTCCAGAGCAATGGAGAGTGGGGAAAAGAGGTGAAGAAGCGTGTCCAGGCAGGATGGAATGGGTGGAGAAAAGTGTCAGGTGTGATGTGTGATAGAAGAGTTTCAGCTAAAATGAAAGGAAAGGTGTACAAAACTGTGGTGAGACCAGCGATGTTGTTTGGTCTAGAGACAGTGTCACTGAGGAAAAGACAGGAGGCAGAGCTGGAGGTAGCAGAGATGAAGATGCTGAGGTTCTCTCTGGGAGTGACCAGGAAGGATAGGATCAGTAATGAGTACATCAGAGGGACAGCACATGTTAGAGGTTTTGGAGATAAAGTCAGAGAGGCCAGACTGAGATGGTTTGGACATGTCCAGAGGAGAGATAGTGAATATATTGGTAGAAGGATGCTGAGTTTTGAACTGCCAGGCAGGAGGCCTAGAGGAAGACCAAAGAGGAGGTTTATGGATGTAGTGAAAGAGGACATGAAGGTAGTTGGTGTGAGAGAAGAGGATGCAGAAGACAGGGTTAGATGGAGGCGGTTGATTCGCTGTGGCGACCCCTGAAGGGAAAAGCCAAAAGGAAAAGAAGAAGAAGAAGGCAAACCTAGACACATCTGAGGTTATGTTTGGCCCATATCTTGGAGAACCTGTGGCTGGCCAAATTGATGACACTTTGATCAATCTACCTGACTTGGAGAACAATGAGGACCTTATCATAACATCAGTCCTTATTCCCAGAACAAGCTCAAATGACACATTGATCAGCATGCCTCTCCCAATAAATGCAGCATCCTCTACTTCAGACACAGCACTGAGAGAAGATGAAGCTTCCATCACACCTCCGCCAACAGCCAATGATACTGCAGAGTCAGAATCTGTAGGTGAGGTAGCAAGAAGTTCAACTCCTTCATGGGATGTTGTGCAAATCACTAAGACTTCATAGGGTCAATCTTCTAGAGGAGATGATAGGCCAATTCAAGGATGCAGCACTTCTCAAACATGAACTTAGATACACTTACATAGACGAAAGAGGCGCTGATGCAGATGGCATCTCAAGGGATGTGTATGCTGCATTTTGGACCGAGCTACTGGACCACACAGCTGAAGGGGAGGACCAGAGAATTCCATCTCTGTGTCCTAAGTGGCAAGAAGAAGAATGGAAATCCATTGGGCGAATTCTACTGAAGGGATGTCAAGACCATGGCTATTTTCTCTGTCACCTTTCCCCTGCTTTTACAGTGGCACTTATTTTTGGTGAGCGGGAAGTCTCCGATGATGTGCTTTTTGAAAGTCTTCTTCTATATGTCAGTCATTCAGACAGGAGTCTGATCACCACTGCCTTAAAGGGAGAACTTTCAGGGGAGGAGAAGGATGAGCTGATTGATCTTTTAGACCTTTTGGACGTAACAGCACTTCCAACACAAAAGAATTTAAAAGGCATCCTTCTGAAAGTGGCACACAAGCAGTTGATCCAAAAGCCAAGATATGCATCCGAAAAGATGTCCTTCGTTGCTGGTTCCTCCCTAAGAGAAGCTCTCGCCAGCCCACAAGATGTCCTGCACATGTTTGAAGCCAAAAAGCCAACAACCAAAAGGCTTTTGAAAATGCTACATGCCTCTCCCTCAAGTCAAGCTGAGACCCAAAGCTTTCGTTTCTTGCAACAATATATCAGAGGCTTAGATGAGGCAGGTCTCCGTAGAGTATTAAGGTTTGTGACAGGGTCAGATGTCATATGTGTAAACGAAATTACTATCATGTTCACGGCAGTTGATGGACTTGCACAAAGACCTGTTGCACACACATGTGGTCCAGTTCTGGAACTACCATGGACGTACGCATCCTATCCAGAGCTACGTACTGAGTTTGACAGTGTACTGATTGACAAAACATCATACAAATTCAGCCTAGCTTAGCTTTGTTATGATATGCTTATCTCATCTAAGCTAGTGGTGCACATGTCTAATGTGTGTGTCTAATGAATGTCTACAGATATTCAGAGCAGAGCATTTTTTGACTTGTCAAGTTGATGGAAAAATAACCTGTTATTGTTCTTGAGAAGTCCTGACCACTTTTCTATACCCTTATCTGATTATGACTTTTCTAATGAGTTTCCCAATATATGATCTACTACTCTGTTATGTAAAAGAGCAATTGATTCTACAGTGGTTCTAAATGCAGCTACAAAAGGAATGTAGACTTGCACCTTAATGTTGGGAAATGGTTTATTCTGTATAATGTTTACATTTGTGATACACATAGTGTTATAATACATAAGAGCAGGGAATTTTTTTACCTGTCCAGTTGATGAAAAAAACACATGTGTGATGTTCGTTCTTCCAGAGTGCAGCTCAAGACCTGACTACTTTTCTATACTCTTGTTACCTGATTATGAGTTATCTAATGAGTTCCCCAATACCTGCTCTACATGTTAATGTACTGTTACGTAAAAGTGCAATTTGAAAGGGAATATGAATGCTGTTACTACAAAATAAAACAGTTATTTTTGTGTAATGCTTAGGTCTGCATGTGTCTAATGTGTAAAAAAGAAAAATGCAGCCACGAGGAAGAAAGCACAAGAAAGAGCCCTGGAGTTGTGTTGTTGTGTGACCTTTCCCCTGAAGTACAAATTACATGGTAATGAGAAACATAACAGTCTCATATTTGCCCCATCTTTCATGAACTTATGGAAACAAATTTAAATTCTTTGTTGCTATATGTAGACGAGCAAGAGCACTACACTGCTGATGTGCAAATGTACACTGTGGGCAAAATAGTTCAAGAAATTAAAACAACAACATCATAGTTGTGATGTTTCTTTTCCTCCTGCATTAAATGTTCAAAACGGATCACATCAACAATATAGGCTTGCTTTATTTGCCTATTCCAGAAATCACAGAGTACTTTCTAAGTCTTTTAGAATGCATGCTCTCAGGAAAAGATACAGCTGTATAGCTTGATCTGGTATGGTGGGAGAGTGTAAGAAGTTCTCTGTCATTATAAGGCAACACATGTTGAATACGGTTTCATCACAAGGGTGAGGTCCTCTCTGTTGGCATTCCTCTTTACAAGCCTCCACTGCTCCCCGAGAGACTTCTTTCAGATGATCTTGTCCTCCAAATAGATGAGGGATGGTGTACATGAGAATGGGATGTCCACTTGGAGCCACTGCATTTCTGCTCCTCCGGATAACATGGGTGTTCCACAAATGTACAACTTGCTGCAGTTCTTCCTATGTAGTAAAAAAAAAAAAGAAAAAAATTTTTTTTTACATACATACATGACAACATTGTTGCTTACAGGCATAGGATTTTGACAGCTGCAATATAAAGCCCACTGGCTTTTTGACCAGTAGATGGCGGTGTACTCATACCACCAGAGTGTGCGTGTGAGATTGTCGGACAGATCTCACGAGAAGGCAAAGTTTGGTAACGTTGTTTTGAACCACGGATTAAATCATAGTTAGATCATGGATCAATCACAAAATACATCCATGGGATCCATTATTGGAATAGAGAAAATACTTTGTTAATTCCAAAAAAATCTGATTCTTTTCTGTTCAGCTCTGATCAGGAACAGCTAACGGACCATATATATTGTCACGCCCTGTGTTGGTGACTGTTCCAGCCTCTCCTCCTACTTCTGTGTTCATGTGTGGGTGTGTGTGCATGTGTGGGCGGAGTCGTCCTGGGAGCAGCCTCACCTGGATCCCATCTGCAATCAGCCGGCTTCTTAGACCCAGCTCTCCACGCAGACGGTGCCAGATTGTTGTTCCATTTGGATGTTGGTGATTCTGGTCTCCCGGCTGCTGCTCCCTTTTACCACATTCCCGCTGTGGTTTGAATAAACACTGATTTTTGGATTTTTGGACTCTGGTGTCACTAATTGGGTTCTACTCGAAAGTGTGCCGTAACAGAACAATCTGGCCATGACGAACCCAAGTGACCTAGACGCTCTTATACACGCTTTGTCCTCACAAGGGATTCTTGTGGGCCAACATGAACAGACATTACGGGGAGTAGTGGAGAAGCTTCACGACCTGTCTTCAAATATCTCTGAGCTCACTAACCAGATGAACCAGCTCTCTGCTCTTCTCGCCTCCTCCGCTGCTGCTGCTGCTTCTCCTGGACCAAGTATTTCTTCTGAGCCTGCTGTCCCACCATCGGGCCCACCTCTTCAGCCTTCCTCCTCCAGGGAACCCCCATGCCCATTCCTGAGAGATACTCTGGTGATCTGGGCGCTTGTGGTCGCTTCCTCCTCCAGTGCTCTCTGGTGTTCCAGCAACAACCCTCCACATACAACTCAGATAAGTACCGCATTGCATTCATTCTAAGTTTGCTTACTGGCAAGGCTGCTCAATGGGCTACTGCCTTGTGGGACAGTAATTCACCTACATGTCAGTCATATGTGGTGTTTTCCCGAGAAATGAGGAGAGTGTTTGATCATCCTGTCAAAGGAAAGGAGGCTTCTAAGCGTTTGCTAGCTCTTAGCCAAGGTTCTTCCTCAGTAGCCCAATATGCCATAGACTTCCGTATTTTGGCTGCTGAGAGTGGATGGGACAATGAGGCTCTCCAAGGTGTATTTTTACGGGGATTATCTGAGAATATTAAAGATGAATTGGCAGCCCGGGATGAAACCAATAATCTTGAAGAGCTCATAACTCTGGCTATCCGTCTGGATAACCGGCTTAGGGAGAGGCGCAGAGAGAAGGCCAATCGTCCGCCTACTTCCCGGGGCCACATGTTTTCTCAAATGCCTGTGTTTAATGTTCCAACCAGTTCTCCTGTGCCTTCTAGCCCTTTGGAAGTACTGCCTACGGAGGAACCTATGCAATTGGGTCGAGCCCACCTTTCTCCTGATGAGCGACTACGACGCCAGAGATCGGGTCTTTGCATTTACTGTGGTGAGGCCGGCCATTACATTAGCACCTGCCCGAAACGGCCAAAAGAGAGGGCTCACCATTGAGGGGAGAGTTCATGGTGAGCCAAATCTCCTCTCCCCAGTCCAACTGCCCTGATCGCCTCCAGGTCCTGTCATCTCTCTTCTGGCTGAAGGAGTCTGTTCCTGTTTTCTCGTTCATTGACTCTGGTGCAGACGACAATTTCATTGATGCAGCCCTAGTTCAGCAAGCCAATATTCCCACTGTATTAATTGAGGCACCTCGCAATGTTAATGCTTTAAATGGAGACACCCTAGCCAAGATTACTCACCGCACTGTGCCCTTAACCCTACTACTGTCAGGGAATCATAGTGAAACTATACAACTTTTGGTTATCAGCTCCCCTCATGCCCCTGTTGTCCTTGGTCTTCCCTGGCTTAAGATCCATAATCCTCACATTGATTGGGCAGTTAACAAGATAGCCAGCTGGAGTATTTTTTGCCATTCCCATTGCCTCAACTCGGCTGTAACTTCCAATGTCCGACCCCCTACTCCACCACTCAGTCCTCCAGATTTGTCTTTAGTTCCTGGGGATTATCACGATTTAGGAGAGGTTTTTAGTAAGCAATGGGCTCTGTCTTTACCCCAGCACAGACCATATGACTGTGCTATTGACTTGCTGCCTGGCGCCCCCTTGCCTTCAAGCCGTCTGTACAAGTTATCACGCCCTGAAAGGGAAGCCATGGATATCTATATCAAAGACTCATTAACAGCTGGGTTAATTCGCCCCTCATTGTCTCCATTGGCTGCAGGATTCTTTTTTGTTGACAAGAAAGACAAGTCATTGCGCCCATGTATTGATTATCGGGGATTAAATGAAATTACAGTGAAAAACAAGTATCCCCTGCCTCTCATAGACTCGGCTTTCCAGCCACTCCACCAGGCTACCATTTTCACCAAATTAGACCTCAGGAATGCATATCATCTTGTTCGCATTAGAGCTGGAGATGAATGGAAAACGGCCTTTAACACACCTATTGGCCATTTTGAATATCTAGTTATGCCATTTGGGTTAACCAATGCGCCTGCGGTTTTTCAGACTTTAGTTAATGACGTTCTCAGGGACATGATCAACAAGTTTGTCTTTGTCTATTTAGACGACATCCTGATTTTTTCCAAAGACCTTCCACAACATATTCAACATGTCCGCACTGTTCTTCAGCGTCTGCTCGAAAACAAACTCTTTGTTAAGGCCGAGAAATGTCAGTTTCATGCACCTTCAGTTCAATTTCTTGGTTTTGTTATTGAGCAAGGTCAAGTCAAAGCAGACCCTGAAAAAGTAAAAGCAGTGGCCGAGTGGTCGAGACCTGAGACCCGCAAACAACTCCAACGTTTTCTTGGTTTTGCAAACTTTTATCGCAGATTCATTAAAGACTACAGCAGGAAAGTAGCCCCTCTTACCCAACTCACCTCCACATCTATCCCATATAAGTGGTCCTCTGAAGCAGATGCCGCATTCAATATGCTTAAGATTCTTTTTGTTTCAGCTCCAGTTCTCTCTCACCCAGATCCCACCAGGCAATTTATTGTGGAGGTTGATGCTACGGACTCTGGAGTAGGTGCAGTTCTTTCTCAACGCTCTGCTATGGACCAAAAACTTCACCCGTGTGCTTTCTTTTCCCGCCGGCTCTCTCCAGCAGAAAAGAATTATGATATTGGTAACAGAGAACTGTTAGCTGTGGTTTTGGCTCTCCAAGAATGGCGTCATTGGTTAGAGGGAGCTGAGCATCCCTTCATTATCTGGACGGACCATAAAAATCTCTCCTACCTGCGGGCAGCTAAAAGGTTAAACTCTCGGCAGGCTAGATGGGCTCTTTTCATGGGGAGATTTAACTTTACCCTTACCTACCGGCCTGGCTCTCGGAATATTAAACCGGACGCTTTATCCCGTCAGTCAGTTGTTGATGAATCCGATTCTCAGCCTGAGACCATTCTCCGTCCAGCACAAATTGTGGATTACCCGGTGACCATGCCTGCCTGCATGATTGGGTCCTTGCACTGGGAGATTGAGAAAGCAGTTCAGGAAGCTCAGCGCTCTCAGCCAGACCCAGGTAATGGCCCACCAAATTGTTTATTTGTCCCAGACTCTGTCCGGTCCAAAGTTCTTCAATGGGGCCATTCATCTAAACTTACCTGTCACCCTGGTTATAACCGCACACTTTCATTTCTGCAACAAAGGTTTTGGTGGCCCACCATGAAGCAGGATACTCGTTCCTTTGTTTCATCTTGTACTGTTTGTGCTCGCAGCAAGTCCTCTCATCAGCAGCCTGCTGGTCTCCTTCACCCACTCCCAATTCCCAGCAGGCCATGGTCTCACATCGCCATAGACTTTATCACGGGTCTTCCTCCTTCAGAAAGTAATACGTGTATACTTACCATAGTAGATCGATTCTCCAAGTCCGTGCATTTTGTTCCCCTGACTAAATTACCTTCTGCTACAGAAACTGCTAACCTTCTCGTCAATAATGTATATAGGTTGCATGGTATTCCCCTTGACATAGTCTCTGATAGAGGACCTCAATTTACATCTCAAATGTGGAAAGCTTTTTGCCTTGCTCTGGGAACATCTGTTAGTCTCTCTTCAGGTTACCATCCACAATCGAATGGACAAGCTGAGCGGGTAAATCAGGACTTGGGGTCTGCCTTGCGTTGCGTAACCTCACGCCATCCATCCTCCTGGAGTACATACTTGCCATGGATTGAATACGCACACAACTCCCTTGTCTCTTCTGCTACTGGGATGTCCCCCTTCATGTCCTGTCTGGGCTACCAACCGCCTCTGTTTCCTGACCAGGGGAGGGATGTCTCTGTACCCTCTGTCCAAGCTCACCTCAGACGTTGCTGCCTCGTGTGGAAGACCACTCAAGCTGCTCTACGCCGCACAGCAACTCGGAATCAGGAGCTTGCAGATAAGCGTCGTAAGCCAGCCCCTGCTTATAAACCTGGTCAGAAGGTGTGGCTTTCCTCTCGGGACCTTCCTCTCCAGGTGGAGTCACGTAAGCTGGCACCCAAATTCGTTGGCCCGTATGTCGTTGAAAAAGTGATTAACCCTTCTGTGGTCCGACTTAAGTTGCCATCCTCTCTTAATGTCCACCCTTCATTCCATGTTTCCCTCCTTAAGCCTGTCTCTTGCAGCCCTCTGTGCCCTCCATCCGTTCCCCCTCCTCCCCCCCGGTTGGTGGATGGGCATCCGGCCTTTACTGTCCGTCGCGTCCTGGACGTCCGGCGTAGGGGTAGGGGGTTCCAGTATCTGGTGGACTGGGAGGGCTATGGTCCGGAGGAGCGTTCCTGGATTCCGCTGGGCCACATCCTTGACGTTTCCCTCCTCCGTGACTTCCACAGGGCTTTTCCTGATAAGCCTGGTTGGGCGCCTGGAGTCGCCCTCTAGAAGGGGGGGTTCTGTCACGCCCTGTGTTGGTGACTGTTCCAGCCTCTCCTCCTACTTCTGTGTTCATGTGTGGGTGTGTGTGCATGTGTGGGCGGAGTCGTCCTGGGAGCAGCCTCACCCGGATCCCATCTGCAATCAGCCGACTTCTTAGACCCAGCTCTCCACGCAGACGGTTCCAGATTATTGTTCCAGTTGGATGTTGGTGATTCTGGTCTCCCGGCTGCTGCTCCCTTTTACCACATTCCCGCTGTGGTTTGAATAAACACTGATTTTTGGATTTTTGGACTCTGGTGTCACTAATTGGGTTCTACTCGAAAGTGTGCCGTAACATATATACTGTAGATGCGCTCACTCTCTCACTCTCTCTATCTCTCTCTGCTCACGATCACGCAGGCATGAGCACACACACACGCACGCGCACACACACACACACACACAAGATGATGGTTCATGTATCTGACATAGTTTACCTGGATGATGGCCAGGCAACTAAACAATATAAGTTGCTTGTCCAAGAAGTCTCCAGAGAAGCATTCTTTGTCTTTCAGTTCCTGGAAATGATTCATCCAGTACTGGGCATGATGTCTTCTCAAAAAGGCCCACCAGCTTTCGATCTGCTGATTGTTGTTACTGGACCCAGCGATGTAACAGTTGGTGACAAGGCGGCAATCCATACTCCATCGCAAGAACCTCTGCATTTCTGCCATTGTTACATTTTCTGTCCCGAAGACTGCACGAATTCTGGATGGTGTCCTCATCCTCCTCTCAAATTCCTTTATGAAATACCCAGCGATTACTTTGGGATCGCTTATGATATGGCATGTAGCCATATCATAAGTCTTGAAAAGCCATCCATTGCTCCATTTATACAGACACAAAATGGTTTTAGTTTGTCGTATGAATCAACATGCCAAATGAAATTAGGCCCTGGGTTAAAGTACATGTGCCGCGTTAGGCGATTTCCCCGTCTCTGTTCAACACCACGGGGGTCGAGAAATTTTAACAAATACCTCACTGTACTTTGGGTGACAACATATCCAGCTTGGATGCAGTTGAGATGATGGAGCTTGTATCCACGCAGCCGGCCGTGTCCCTCCAGCTTATCAATGAGGAACAACGCTACCTCAAGAGGGTCCGACTCGTTTTTCCTCTGGTATAGCCCCATGTTTTTCAAATGTCTTCTTAGGGTACGCATGCTTATATAAATCTCATCCACGGAGCCCAATAACTGCTAAATCTTACCATGTCTCAAGCCAAGCATGAAAGATAATTTAATGGAATCATGCAAAGGAGCCATGATTTACAGATGGCCAGCAGACAGTAAATAAAACCCCTTTTCTTTTCACGTTCTCGTGAAAAGAAATAACGTGATACTTTCACGTTATAACGTGAAAAAGTCGTATCACAAAATAACGTGATACTTTCACGTTATAACATGAGAAAGTCGTATCACGAAATAACGTGATACTTTCACCTTATAACGTGAAAAAGTCATATCAAGAAATAAAGTGATACTTTCACGTTATAACGTGAAAAAAATCATATCATGAAATAACATTATAATTTCTCGTTATAACGTGAAATATTGTTAGAACAATAAACCTTTCACGTAATTACGTGATACTGAGCCTCCAGGTTTTTATTTTCTTGGTTTGGTAGCTCCAGGTTTTTATTTTCTTGGTCTGGCAGCTCTACGCTGCTATAGTCTCTCACTGTGTGTCCTTTTTTTTTTTTCATGTGTCCCGTGAGTAAAAACAAATTCCTTCACAGCAAAACAGAAAATGCACCACACATTTCATCAAACAATAATTCAACATAATAAACAATGAATTTTCTCCAACATGAATTAAACATTTCAATAATGCTTTAACCAGCTTATTTTATCTGTGAACTGATATTTGTATTTTTTCTTATTTATTAACTATTTATTTATTAACAATTTTTTTTATTAACAATCTGTTAATAATAATCTCAGCCCTACTGAATGCAGGGCTACAATTGTACTAATTAATAAGATTACATCTAATAGTAGATATCACTGTATTTAATACTGTCACGCCCCCGGTGTTGCTGTGGGCAAGGATGACAACCACTTGTTTTGGAAAGCTTCATTTTCGCATCCAGCCTTAACAAGCAACAATCCAGAACCCCTCAATTCCCACTCAGCACTCGCCATTTACACTCACATGACCCCACCCCTACCTCCAAGTCTCGCGAACTCATTCTCAACTACACACACGTGGAACAACTGAGGACAGCAAACACTGGCGACATGTGACTGTTCAGTGCAAAACAATCGTTTCACAGCTGAAACAGCTGAAACGAAGACAAACTGTTGATTTCAGACTGAAACAAGTGCAAACCCGTTAAAGGATGCTATTGTCTCTCAAAATGACATGAAAATGACTTGAACACGTTTTGTTCATATATCTCAACATGTGAATTGTCAGCTGAAAACACATGTTTTGGAGCAGTTTCTGACTGAAATAGCTTAAATGAAGTCAAACACTTGTTATCAGAGTCAAAGCAGTCCAACATTGCTCAACAATAATCTTGTCACTAAAACTGACATGAAAATGACTTACAGTATAACATGTGTTATGTCACAACATGTGACTGTTCAGCTGAAAACATTTATTCTACAGCTGTTTCACATTACAACAGCTGAAACGTAGAAAAAATGCTGATTTCAAACTGAAACAAGTGCAAAACCAGTTCAACAATGCTATTGTCCACATAAAAATGACAGTAACACAGGTTTCCTTATATATATCTCAACACGTGAGGATTCAATTTCACTCGTTTTAGACACGTTTCGGAGTAAAACAACTGAAATAAAGTCAAGCTGCTGTTTTCGGACTGAAGCCAGGTCAAACATGTTCAACGATGCTATTCTCACTCCAAGTGACAATAAAATGACTTGTAACACGTTTCCTTCATATGTCAAAGAAGTGACTTCTTACCCGAAAACAGTCGTTTTAGAGCTGTTTTGGACTAATCCAGCTTAAATGAAAGCAAACTGCTGCATGTTCAACAATGCTCTTGTCCACTCAAGGTGACAAATGACTTGTAACATAGGCTTTCTGCATATATCTCAACACCTGAGGTTTCAACTAAAAACAGTTTTAGTTGCATTTCTGACTGAAATAGCTGAAATGAAATCAAACTGTTGATTTCGGACTGAAACAAGTGGACACATGTTTAACGATGCTATTGTGACCCAAAATGACAAGAAAATGACTTGTAACACAGGTCTTCCTGCATACTGTACATCTGAACATGTGAATTTTCAGCTTAAAAGAGATGTTTAGGAGCAGCTTCTGACTGAAATAGCTGAAATGAAGTCAAGCACTTGTATCAGAATGAAAGTAGTCCAAAATTGCTCAGCCATGATCTTGTCACTAAAATTTACATGAAAATGACCTGCAACACATGTTTCCTTCATATGTCACAACTTGTAACTTTTAAGCTGAAGCAGACATTTTTGGCGCTATTTTGAACTAAACCAGCGGAAATGAAGTCAAACTGTTGATTTCAGACTGAAACAAATGCAAATTTATTCAACAATGCTATTGTCCACTCAAGTGACATAAAAATGATTGTAAAACATGTTTGCTGCATATATCTCAACATGTGAGGTTTCAACTACAGTCGTTTTAGACGCATTTCTTAGTAAAACATCTGAAATGAAATTAAGTTGCTGTTTTCGGAATGAAACCAGGCAAAACACGTTCAGTGATGCTATTGTTACGCAAATTGACAAGAAAATGACTTGTAACACGTTTCCTTCTTATGTCACAACATGTGACAGGTCAGCTGAAAACAATCGTTTTGGAATTATTCGGACTAAAGTAGCTGAAATGAATGCACTGTTTATTTTAGATTGAAACAAGTGTAAACCAGTTCAACAATGCTATTGTATACATAAAAATGACAGTAACATACTGTAGGTTTCCTTACATATATCTCAACACACGAGGTTTCAACTACAGTCGTTTAGACACGTAGTCAACTGCAATTTTTAACTGCTTTGACTCTGATAGAGAGTACAATAGAGTAGAGTATAACTTTATTGATCTCTTAAGGAGGTTTCGTCAGGGAAATATCTCCGTCACACACAGCACAGTGAGTACACAAAACACAGAAAAAGCACCAGCACATAGAAAGTAGTACCAACACCAAATAGAAAGAGTAATAAATAACCCATCAAGAATATACAAATAGAAAATCATAAATAGGCAAAGAAATAAAAAAATTAACAGGCCTAGTTAGGCATGGGTAGCGTGAAATGTCTATAGTGTTTGCATTGTTTTTGGTGCACTGTTTGTGTCATCCCTCAGCTCTCGTGTGGAGTCTCATCTTCTTCATCTCCCCCAGAGAGGAGTTGAGCAGCTTAATGGCTTGGGGGATGAAGGAGTTCTTAAGTCTGTTGGTCCTGCATGTTGGGAGGTGTAGCCTCTGGCTGCTCAGGCTTCTCTGGTTGTTTGCTACGGTGTGCAGAGGGTGGCTGACATTGTCCATGATGTCCAGTAGTTTGTCCAAGGTTCTCTTCTCTGCCACCGTTACCAGAGGGTCCAGCTTCATCCCGATCACTGAGCTGGTGCACCTGATTAGCTTCTCCAGCCTGGAGAGATCCGCCTTAGTCACGCTCCCTCCCCAACACGCCACAGCGTATGACAGGACGCTGGCGACCACAGACTGATAGAACATCCACAGGAGCTTCCTGCAGACATTGAATGCCCTCAGCCTCCTCAGAAAGTTCATCCTGCTCTGTGCTTTCTTGTACAGCTGCCTCATGTTGTTTGTCCAGTCCAGCTTGTTGTCACAACCCAAGATATTTATAGGCCTGCACAACCTCCACCTCCTCCGTTCCTACAAGAACTGATCTAGGTTGGGATTTGTCCCTCCTGAAGTCAATAACCAGCTCTTTAGTTTTGGAGGTGTTGAGCTGCAGACTGTTGCTTTGACAACAGTCAACAAAGTCCTTCACCAAGCATCTATACTCCTCCTCCTCATTGTCCCTGATACATCCCACGATAGCTGTGTCATCTGCGAACTTCTGGATGTGACACAGTTCTGAGTTGTAGCAGAAGTCCGCGGTGTACAGGGAGAAGAGGATTGGGGACAAGACAGTCCCCTGTGGAGCACCAATGCAGCTGACCACAGTGTCAGACGTGGCTTCCTTTAGCCTGACGAACTGTGGTCTGTCGGTGAGATAGTTGTGGATCCAAGCAACCAGGCCGGGGTCCACTCGCATTTGTAGGAGTTTTTCCTGTAGTATATAGGGCTGGATGGTGTTGAAGGCACTTGAAAAATCCAGAAAAAGAATCCTCACAGTGCCGCTTTCCTTGTCCAGCTGCGAGTGGGCTCGGTGTTGCATGTGAGGGATGCCGTCCTCAACACCGACCTTTTCCCGGTATGCAAACTGTAAAGAGTCCTCAGCGTGTTGCACCTGAAGCCAGAGGAGATTGAGGAAGAGCCATTCCACAGTCTTCATCAGTCTTCAGAGTCTTCATCAGATAAGTGTTTGACTTCATTTCAGCTATCCCAGTCAGAAACTGCTCCAAAACATCTGGTTCAGCTGAGAATTCACATGCTCAGATATATACAAGGAAACCTGTGTTACAAGTCATTTTCTTGTTATTTTGAGTGACACATCCATCACTGAACATCACTGTTCTATACATTGCACATCACATTTAAATTATTTGATTATGGTACATCATTTTGAATCGTCCATTCAGTCCAATAGATGTGTGTGTTTGCACACGTCTTTATAAGTTCATTGTCTTGTTTGCTGCACTAAAGTCACAGTGATATTTTTCCATAGGCATGACACATCTTCTTCTTCATCTTCATCTTCATCTTCATCTTCTCATTAAACTACACATGTTTAATAAGCCTTAACAATCTGAGATATTAACCACTAGGGTTGAGCCGGATACAACAGACCACAACCTCTTCCAGACCCCTGCCCTCTGGCAAGAGGCTACGGTCCATCCAGGACCTCACGCCATAAAAACAGCTTCTTCCCCACTGCAGTCAGCCTCATGAACAATGCCCCACCCCCACCCCCCGCCCCCCCAGGTAACCATCCGCCCCTCACCAGTCTGCAAAGACAGTTTACTGTTTGGACTTCTTTTCTTCGCCTGCAAACACCATCCTTATACAGTATATCTCAACTCACTGTTATGTGAATTGTAAATAGTTTTTCTATTCTTATTCCTATTCCTCATTCACTAATGTAGCCGCAAGAGGGCACAAGCCAGTGTCTCATTGTGCCGGTCCCAAGCCCAGATAAATACAGAGGGTTGCGTCAGGAAGGGCATCCGGCGTAAAACTTTTGCCAAATCAAAGATGCGAATCGAACCTATGATTTCCATACCGGATCGGTCGAGGCCCGGGTTAACAACCGCCATCGGCGCTGTTGACCTACAGGGCGCCGGTGGAAATTGGATTACTGTTGGTCGAAGAAGGAGAACAGGAAAGTGCGTTTGCACGAAGAAAGAGAAGAGTAGCGCCAAGAGTATAGGACTGAGAGTAGGGACGTTGAATGTTGGAACTATGACAGGAAAAGGTAGAGAGTTGGTTGACATGATGCAGAGGAGGAAGGTAGACATACTGTGTGTCCAGGAGGTCAGGTGGAAAGGTAGCAAGGCTAGAAGTTTAGGAGCAGGGTTCAAGTTGTTCTATCATGGTGTAGATGGGAAGAGAAATGGAGTAGGAGTTATCTTGAAGGAAGAGTTTGTTAGGAATGTCCTGGAGGTAAAAAGAGTGTCGGATAGAGTGATGAGTCTGAAGCTAGAAATAGAAGGTGTGATGGTTAATGTTGTTAGTGGGTATGCCCCACAGGTAGGATGTGAGCTGGAGGAGAAGGAGAAATTCTGGTTGGACTTTGATGAAGTGATGCAAAGCATGCCTAGAAGTGAGAGAGTTGTCATTGATGCAGACTTCAATGGACATGTTGGTGCAGGTAACAGAGGTGATGAGGAGGTGATGGGCAGGTTTGGTATCCAGGAGAGGAATGCAGAAGGACAGATGGTAGTTGACTTTGCAAAAAGGATGGAAATGGCTGTAGTGAATACTTTCTTCCAGAAGAGGCAGGAACATAGGGTGACCTATAAGAGTGGTGGTAGGAGCACACAGGTAGACTACATCTTGTGTAGACGATGTAACCTGAAGGAGATCAGTGACTGCAAAGTAGTGGTAGGCGAGAGTGTAGCCAAACAGCATAGGATGGTGGTGTGTAGGATGACTCTGGTGGTGAGGAAGATGAAGAGGGGAAAGGCAGAGCAGAGGACGAAATGGTGGAAGCTAACAAAGGAAGGGTATTGCATGACCTTTAGGAAGGAGTTAAGACAGGCTCTGGGTGGTCAGGAGGTGCTTCCAGATGACTGGATAACTACAGCTAATGTGATCAGGGAGACAGGTAGGAGAGTATTTGGTGTGTCATCTGGAAGGAAAGTAGATAGGGAGACTTGGTGGTGGAATGAGGAGGTACAGGAGTGTATACAAAGAAAGAGGACTGAGAGGACTGAGGAGAGTAGACAGGAGTACAGGGAGATGCAGCATAAGGTGAAGGTAGAGGTAGCAAAGGCCAAACAAGAAGCTTATGATGACTTGTATGCTAGGTTGGACAGTAAGGAGGGAGAGACTGATCTATACAGGCTGACAAGACAGAGAGATAGAGATGGGAGGGACGTGCAGCAGGTTAGGGTGATTAAGGATAGGGATGGAAGTTTTGTTAATTGTTAATTTGACAATTCTTGTTCATGCATACATTGTAGTTGATAATTTCCTATTGCATGCACTTCATTAATGCATTTTGTGTTTACTCCTTCTATATATAATTCCTTTACTATTGTGATCAAAAGCGTTGAATCTCTATTCTGAGGCTCTTCAGTACATAGATTTAAGTATATTCACGTTCTGACTCAGTTCCATAAAAAACTTGTTCTGTAAATAGTTCTCTTACTTTTGTGATCAAAAACATTGATTTGAATCTCAATTTCGAGGCTGTTCTGTAAATAGTTTTAAAATAAACAATATATATAGCAACTTGTGATCAATCCATATAAATTTTAAAATAATGTAGCGATTTAAGCCACACCCATCTCTAGTCAAACCACACCCACTTCCGGTTTAAGCCCCGCCCATTCCGAGTACAGATACGGATACACATAATCTAGTTGGTTCAACAGATACAAATACAGATAGTGGTGTACTTGCTCATCTCTATTAACCATCGTTTGCGTCAGAAATATAACCTTGCAAAGTCAAGTTTTTAAAAGCTTATTTAAAGGCAGATAGAGTTCCCAGACTCTTAACTTCGTTTTCCAGTTTGTCCAAAGTTTGACACCAGTAAAAGAATGAAAATATTTTTTGTGTAGTTCTTGCTTTCTTCTGTGAAAATGCTGTGTTTCCTCTCAGTTGGTAGCTGGATTTCTGTCTGATCACAAGTGTTTGACTTAATTTCAGCTATTTCAGTCAGAAACTGCTCCAAAACGTCTGGTTCAGGTGAAAATTCTCATGTTCAGATTTATGCAGAAAACCTGTGGTCAAGGTCATGTTGCTGTCATTTTGAGTGAAGACAGTATTGTGTCAGGTTCAAGCAACCTAGAACATTTAAAACACACTCACAAAAAAGAGAAGACAACAGTTATATTTTTTACTCGCGAGGAGAACGGACAGAGATGTGCTCAGTTACAGATCTCCACCCCGTTCTCAACGTTTCTCTGCCGAACCCTCTTTTTATTTTCTTGGGGTGGGCCCTGTTTACATTATTTTTCTAAGGGATGGGGGGCAGAGAAACAACAGTAAAACAGCACTTGTGGCATGATGCCATAAAAGAGTAATAAAGTCATTCTGTTTAAAGCATCCTCTTCTTTGAAGACAACAACCAGGGACATTCCTTATTAGCAATTCAGAGGTCACATCCTGGTCAAAGGACCTTCTGTTATTACTCTAGTGATCCCATTGCTGCTGTTGTCTCCCTGTAAAGAAGAACTCAATGCATAGCAAGGCATTTACACACAGATATAAACACTTATATGGTCATCGGGTGTAATACAAAGAATAAAGGAATATTGAAAGAGTATGTGGCAGGATAATGTGCCCCATCGGTGGTTAATTGGGAGCTGCTGCGTAGTCACTGGCGGCCAATGACCTCGTGGTGGCACTCTTTAAAGGGAGTGTTGGCGGCCTCCCCTCCCTCTTGCTCTGGCCGTCCTCGTTACTTCCGGGTCCCGTCGTTCCCTTCTTCTTGCGTCACCTGTACAGGTATGGTTGTAGTGGCTGCTAATAATACTCCGTGAATATTGTTGCGCTGATTTTCCTGGTTGGGCTTGCTCCTAGACACCGTTAGTCTGCGGCTCACGGGATCACTGTAGTACGGGACCTTATACGATACGCATGTCTTTCTCCTCTCCCTCTCCCTCGTGGTGATCCCTCACGGGGGCCTGACAGGTATGTGTGACTGTGACAAGCCAGTGCGTTTACTCTGCTCTTCCGCTCTTCCTCCAGACCTCACCAAACTTAATTCTTTATTTGTAACAGGGCCTGTGAGGACCGGGTGGTTGCTGGGGAGTTTCAGCGGCGTTAAGTTGCATCTCCAGCAGTGTTACAGCTCCAGCAGCGCCAAGTACCGTAAGAACACCGAAGCTTGTCGCTTTGTGGATGCTGATTTGCCCTGCTTCGCCACTGCTCTGCTCGGCCAGGTTTCGCTGTCCTGACTGTGTCCTTTTGCTTGGTTGCGGGCCTCGCTTCGCTGCAGCTTTGTTTCGTGGTTTTATTTGTCTGCGACACCTATCCTGACTCGGGGGTCGGCGGCTCCTTTTCGCCTCAGCCTGCAGCCACAACAAGACTCTCTGGTGCTCCGTGCGGTTGAGGCTACGGCTGCTGCGGCTGCTAGTCCCGCTAATCCGGCACGGTCACGGGCGGAGCCGCAAGGATAAACCCTTAAAACCAAGGATAGAACCTCCGCGGCACAGCGGTCTGGACCAAATATCTGGTAGCTTTTAAAACTTGACTGACTGAGATCAGTGGGGTTATTTTGGGTTCTAATTACTTCTTGTTTGTTTCTCTTTCTTTTTGTTTTTTTCATTTCATTTCTGGTCGAATTTGTTTCTACGAGTTAGTTAAATCATTTCTCCATTGATTTCTTCCCTTTATTTTTCTAAGTACTCAATTGTTTTCCTTTGTGTTTGCGACATTTGTTGTTTGTTTAACTGAATATTTGTTTTGGGTTTAATCATTGAATTAATTTGTTGTATTTGGGTACCTTGGTGTGTGTGTGACCCACTAATTCCCTTTTGTTTTTTTTTACCTTTTTCAGTTGCTGAGAGCCGACGGTGGTGGTCCCTGGTGCCCTGGTGGTGGTTTCCTCTTATAGTGTGCTGTGATCCCCCGTATTTGAGTTTTTCAGAGTGTGTGTAGTGTGTGTCACGAGTGATTGGGGTGCTTTTCTTCCCTGGGAATCCTGTTTGTGTTCCACAACCACTGCACTGTCGACGAGCCTCAGCACCTGAATAAGGTCGTCCCTCCCGTGTGTGTGTGTGGTAAATTTTTTAAAGCTTTATTATTTTTAATCTTGTTGAAAAATAAAGAGAATTGTCTGAATCTGGAACCACGTCTCCTGCCCATTTTAAATAGAACAAACCTGTGTGCCTTACTCTGTTGGGGTTGATTAAAACTATCTCCTTGGGCGAAATTCCCAAGGTGGCGTTGTCGGCAATTATAACTCAAAGGAAAGTTTAAGATTAAGTAAACTCGACCCAAAATCTGCCCCTCGAGCTGCCACAAGTAAATATGAGATAACTTATATACGTTATTCTAACATTTTCCTCCTGTTTATCACATATTTGCTCAAATCCTCACATCACTGTTTCAACTTCTTCATAATGATTTTCAGCTGCCAGTTCATTCTTATGAGCACAAATACGTTTACACTCAGAGATCATGTTTATACGTCTAAGTCATAATCCTCACTGTCATCGTCGTCATAGCCATCAGGAGCAAGTAAAGGATACCTTTGAGCCATACTTTCTTCCATAGGAGAAATAGCTGTGGTGATCAGACGGTTAACAAGAGAACACAGACAAGGTATACAACAACATCCACACAAAAACATAATTGCAGTGAGGAATGCAATTGAAACTAAAACTGAAATCACTAAAGTTCTATACTTGCCAAAGGCATTCATCCATGAATCCCACATGGACGTGTCGACACCAGAGTGTTCCTTCATTTTGCCATTGAGAGTCCTCAGTCCCTCGATAGCTTTGGTGAGGCTTCCATCAGCAGCTGTGTTTTTAGGGATAAAAGTGCAACACCCCTCCCCAAACATAGAGAAAACCCCTCCCTTCTCTGCCAACATGTCCACGGCTATTCTGTTCTGGAATTCCATGAGGGAGGTTGCTGATAGCTGATTGTAACCAGCCTCAAACCCACCCTGTGTCCAGTTCTCCAGTTTTTAAACATTAGTGGATGTAATTGATCCCATCTACGCTCTTATTAATCGTACACCACCAACAAAACAAGGACTCAAACCCTCCTGCTACCTGATCAGCTAATTTGTGGCACTAATGGCATCAATATAAGTAAGTTCATTATAATAAAGTGAACGTTTTTGCATGTGTATAATTGGGAAGTCACCACACAACCACCAAATATCAGCTCTTACACCAGCTTGTTGTGTATAATTATTCATTCTAGGTGACTATGTTGTTTCCATAGTACTATTTACACACAACAACAACAACAACAACAAGGAAATAAGGGTCAGATCCCTGGGACCAGGCCCACAACAGTAACCCCCAACAGGATATGTTTAACAGTGTGGCATTTGGGGGCCGTATTCCACCATCAGGAAGAGAAAAGGTCAATCTAAGTTGTTCTCCCAGATGGCTGGGGATTACTCTATCTTTTTTAAAAAATGTGGCCCCTTCACTGTGACGAGGCGGCCAGTACTGCCCATCCTGGGTTGTAATAAAAGCACTCCAATCAAGTCGTAAAACATGTCCAATTAAGTACCACCAATAGCCTGACCAATATTTACCCAAAGTATCTGTTCTACTCCAGAATCCTTTCAATGCTGTTATAGGAATATTCACGGAGGGTGTAATATTAGGAGGCATTGTGAGAGTAAATGAGTTGTTGTACGCTCTGGATCCATGGAATGTAAGTTGTCGGTGAAACATTTCTTTTTGCACGCTTGATTTCTTGCACTGAGATGTGTGAGACTTTGACGCCTCACACAGATACCACACAAATAGAAAAGTTAACAATGAAAAGAAAATCAATACCCAACATCTCTAGCTTGTTTTAAATATTTAGGGGTCATTTTGGCCAAAATACGAAGCCCTCTAACAGGATTGGTGTCTTGTAAGATCTTCACTGACTTTCGGATCTCACCAGTCTCTACACGTCTGTATCCACCCTATTATCAGGCTTTTGCTCACCTCCCCAAATGGGTCTTTCAGCCAAAATTACCTTTTTACAGCTTGTTGAATGAACCCAGATTGACCTCTCTGCTACTTTCACAACGGTGGGGGTCATTCAGCAATACCTAATGTGGTCCTTCCCACTTGGGTGAATACCAGTGCTTCTTCTTTATGCTTAGTTGAGCTGATCCCTTGGCTCAACTAATTGGACTTCCTGCTGGGAGACAAAGGGATTCTCATCAATTTGTTTCTGTTTTTGCAATTTATTTCTCATATAATCAGCTAAGTTAGCTTCATCATCGAATTCCCATTGATTTTTAAATTGGGGTAATCTATAAGGTCTTCCAAAAAGCGTTTCATAGGGTGTTAACCCTGTAGTGCATGTAATATTGATATATAGTTTTACCAAGTCCACACATTGTGTCCATGGTCTTCCTATTTCCTCAATCGACTTTCTCAATCTGTTTCTGATCGTTCCATTCATTCTTTCCACTAAACCAGCACTTTGAGGGTGGTATGCACAATGTTTTTTTTAAGTTGATATGAAACATTACTCCGATCTTTTTCACAACTTGATTGACAAAGTGAGCGCCATTATCACGATAAATTTTCTCAGGAATACCATATCTGGGAATGATGTCTTTACAAAGCATTTTCGCGACCGTCAAAGCATCTGGGGTGTTTGGTTGAAAAGAATTCTATCCATTTTGAAAAGGCATCTATTATGACTAAGCAATACTCTTTCCCTTCACTTTTATTTAACTCTACAAAGTCCATATGGATAATTTGAAATAAATATTAAAGTGTAGGGACTTATCCTCTACATAGTCTCAAATTCCCTTGTGAGTTGTATTTAGCGTATTAAGCATGCTCTACAAAAAATTTTTGAATGTGAATTAAATCCATAAAAATCATAAGTGGTATAATATTGATGTATCTGTCCTACCATCCCTCCTGTTGAGACATGTGAAACACCATGGCTCAAAATAGCCGCCCATTTGTATAGATTTCTGGGTAGGACAGGTTTATTGCTGGGTCATACATAGATGTTATTTCACAAAATTGCTCCATTCTTTTTCCAAATTTCTTGTTCAGATTCAGGACTTTGTTATTGTATTTCTTTTAGTATTGTATCATCTAAAATTGAATTTCTTCTGTAGTTAACACATGAATCTGTTCTGTTGCAGCTACTTTAGCTGTTTTATCTGCAAACGCATACTGACTATCTGTATAGATTTTCATTTCCTTATTTTTTATTAATTTACATACAGTATTTCATTTAACACTGCTAGTTCAGCTGCTTGAGCTGAATAATTCGACCGTAAATGTTCAGCCTTTACTACAATTTTTGTGTTACTACTGCACATCCTATTTATGTTTTTCCTAATTAATTTTTTTTTGAGAGGAACTATCTACAAATAGCACTTCTCCTGTTTCGAGTGTTTGATCTTTTAAATCACTTCTGCTTTTAGCTGTCTTTTCTGCTACCTCCTGAAAATCATGTTCAATACCATCTTCAGGAAGTGGTGACAATGTAGCTAGATTTAACGTTGTGCACCTCTCTATAGTCAGATGAGGTTAAGATAACAATGTTGCCATGCAAGACAGATGTCTTTCAGGTGTTAAAGATGTCATATTAGTCTGCAGGAACAGAGCAGAGACAGCGTGTGGTACCCTCAAAATCAAATGATGAAACAAGACTATCGTAGCGCTTGTTTCTACAGCCATGGATGCTGCAATGACTACTTTAACACAGTGTGGCAATGCACATGCTACACTTGTCCAATTTAGATGAGGCATACGCTATTGGCTTCATTTTATCTCCATATTGTTGTACCAAAACTGAGGTCATAAAATGACCTTTACAATCTACCATTTGAATAAAAGGTTTACTGTAATCTGGCAAGGCTACATTCCAATGCTAGATACCACAGTTTGCTTTATTTTTCAAAAGGCATCTTCAGCCTCTACTGTCCATTGTAGAAGGCTAAGGTTTTCATCAAATATCATTTTACTCAAAGGTGAGGTTATTTCCACATACATTAGTTTGGTACCCAATTTCTGCAATAATTTATCAAGCCTAAAAATTACATCATCTGCTTTTTAGTTTGTGGTTTAGGCGATTGAAGAATTGCAGTTTTCCTGTCTTCTACTATTGTTCTTCCTCATGCACTCAATTTTATGTCCCAATTATTTCATCTGTTGTTTTCACAGCTGTAATTATTTTTACTCACTTTATGTCCCTCCTCAGCCAAATGTTTCAATAAGGCCACTATATCTCTTTTACATGTTTCTTCGTCAGGTGATGCTTGCAAAACATCATCCACATAAATCAGAATTTGGCTATTTCCTAGAGGTTATAATTTTGCCATACTGGCACTCATTGCCTGAGAGTAAATGATTAAACTCTCTCTATACCCATGAGGCAGTCAAAATGCAAACCAAAACTGACTGTTAATCAACAGGTATAGAGAAAAATGCATTACTGATGTCTACAACAGTGACCACTTTGGCATCTGGTCTGAGTGAATTCAGCAAGGTGTAAGGGTCTGGGACGCATAGTGCTCTCTGAAAGACAGCCTTATTTATGGCCAGTAAATCTTAAACCATGAGCCATCCTACAGACAGTGCTTGCTTTTTTTACTTGGCAAATCATTACATTTCATTATAAAACCTGCAGCTGTTAAATTATTAATTACAGTTCTTGAAGATGTGATTGTGGTACAGGGGACATTTTGCCATTAGCAGATCTCGCTATCACACTCTGGTTACTCTGTCTGGAGTCTGGAATAAACTCCTTACATGCCATTCTACACTGACCAGTGTCACACAAGAAAGTCTCAGATTTTCCATTTACCATTAGCATTATTTTTGGTTTTACTCCACTGATCAAAACCAAATCTTGTAAATTTATAAGAACTTCTTTTTTTTTTTTTATTCCACTTTAAAGTCTTGCTCTCTTTTTTCTTCTGTCAACAAATCCCATTCTTCTAGTCAATCTTAATCTTCTCTTTCCTTACCAGGACAATCTCTGGCTATATATCCTTCCTTCCCACAACATCAACATCCTGACACGTTCTATGTAACTCCACCTCTTCCAACTCTTCCTCCATGTCTCCTGCCTCCAAAGCTGCCTCTAAAACCTCCCTGGTAGAATATTTATTCTCCTTTCTGATTAAAGGCTCCTGCTGTGACTTCCTGTTTCTTTTCTTTCACTATTTTCCTTATCAACATGCTCAAATTTTCTTAAGAATTCCAGTTCAATATTCCCATTAATGTAAACCCCTTTTTATGATACGGTGCCAAAATAAAACATTTATAACCACATTTTTACCCCATAATTTGAACTGACTCAATGGGTAATGTCAATTTTATGCTTATACTTTCAATGGGCTTATCAGTCACACAATTCACACTCACACTGATACACATATGGTTGGATCTTATCAAACACACACTAACTTTGGGTGACCTTATTTCAGCCAGGTGGCTAGTGTAACCGGGTGGAAACACGAAACCTAACTGTTGCTAAAATATGTGGGAAAAAAACATTAAAATATGAGAAACATGTTAAACTATGTTCTTTCATGTAGAACATCTTTTTTTTATTTTAATTCATCCAAACATTTTTCATTTATAACTTCATTTTATCCCGGAGGTCTTTTGCTTCAGTAGGTGGTCCTGTGAAGAAAAACTTTTAAAAGTGATTCCATTGGTTCGTTTCAGTTGAGCTGAGTTGGTATTGGCTAGGGCAACGCATGTCCCGCCCCCTTTACGCAAGGAACGCGGTAAAAGTGTGAAAAAACGAAAACGAAACTGAGAGCAGTAAGAGGTAACAGAGACACGGAGAATTTATGTGATGAAAACTTGTAAAAAAAATAAAAATAGTCTTTATGTTAGTTCGAGAGACTGTGCTAGCAGATAAAAGTTGTGAACCACTGAAGCGACCCTGGGAACATCAAGTGCTTCTTTTATTACTTTCTTGTCCCGATTCTGGACCATGGATTTGGAATGATTCTCTCCCTGACGAGGAGATGGCGAGCTACCCGAGTGAGCATCTGGACTAAGGAGGAACCTTCCCAGTCTTCGTGCGCTGTCCTGCCAGAGTGGTAGGGCTGGGGAAAGGGACTTCCTAGGATAGTTGGAACTGAACTATTTTTGGGAAGAACATTTTATTTTATTTTATTTCATTAAGGGTGCACCCAGTAAAAAAACAAAAGACATTTTCAAACAACAACTAAAGTGACTGCCGGCAGTGATTATAAATTGTTTATTTCTTAAAAGTGTTAATACAGTGTTGTTGAAACTGACCTGTGTGTTCTCTCTTTTACTCATTGCGTGTCCAACCTTTTCTAACTTAGCCCTACGAACCTAGTGTGTACTTTACCTGTAAAGGGGGTTACACTAGCATGACACTTTCATACTGAGTAGCTCACCCCTATAGTATACAGAGAATATACACCAGACACTGAAAGTCTCACCACAAAGTTTATATCAATTACTTATATAATTTATACTTTCATATGCCCATTTTATTTCAATGGGATATATGTGCTAATTCTTTCTTTTTCTTACTCTGTCTTTAAACTTTTCTTTTGTTTTTACTTTCATCTATTTTTATTTTTATTTTCCCCATTATGTTGTAGCTACCCATTTTATTTTAATTTTATTTTTTATTATTACTTCATGAAGCGCTGCTATTTTTTATGTTTTCAATTGACCTCCAATTTATACTATCTTCTGTTATCTTCTGTCTTAAATTCTAAACTTTTTTTTTTAGGATCCTGTTTTTCAATAAGTTTCCAATCTTAACACTGCAGTGTAGTTTGGGGTTTTATTTTGCTTATTCCTTGCCCCATTTTTAAAAAACTTAGTCCTAAGTTTGTCAACACCTAGGGTGTTCTAAAAACTGGTTTTCTGTCAGTAGGGCAGCAAATCAATTTTCTGTTGCGGTAATTCTCACTTCAACTCTTTCCAGTGGAGAATTCTTGCCTTTGCATCCACACCAGTCTGCTGCTTTACGATCCTACTGTTTTGGTATGAAATAAAAATACCTAGTCGTATTTTATTTCCACTCACACTCTCACTCTCTCACAAACGTTTGTTTTACGGAATTTAAGCATCTATTTTGCAGGACTCCGCCGTCCCCTAATTCACACGGAATTTGTCGGACTCCGCCGTCCATCGTTACCTGCTAGGGACTAGTATTTTCAGGGTTTTTCTTTTCACTTCACAATGACACTCAGTCATTCATTTATTCTTTAAACAAACTTCAACTCACCACTGTTGTCTTCCCTCTCTCGAAACACCGTCAACCCGTGGATCCCAGCTGGTGATTTGGAGGCCGGTCCTGGAAAGGATCTATTAGGCAGCTCCTAGGCTAGCCTGCCGTGGCCACGGTCTTTCCGGTGTCCTCGTCCTTAGGTATATTGGCATCCGGCTTGAAGGACAAAAATTTATGTCAGGTTCAAGCAACCTAGAACACTTAAAACACACTCACAAAAAAGAGAAGACAACAGTTATATTTTTTACTCGCGAGGAGAACGGACAGCGATGTGCTCAGTTACAGATCTCCACCCCGTCCTGAACGTTTCTCTGCCGAACCCTCTTTTTATTTTCTTGGGATGGTCCCTGTTTACATTATTTTTCTAAGGGATGGGGGGCAGAGAAACAACAGTAAAACAGCACCTGTGGCATGATGCTATAAAAGAGTAATAAAGTCATTCTGTTTACAGCATCCTCTTCTTTGAAGACAACAACCAGGGACATTCCTTATTAGCAATTCAGAGGTCACATCCTGGTCAAAGGACCTTCTGTTATTACTCTAGTGATCCCATTGCTGCTGTTGTCTCCCTGTAAAGAAGAACTCAAATGCATTTACACACAGATATAAACATTTATATGGTCATCGTGTGTAATACAAAGAATAAAGGAATGTTAAAAGAGTAAATATGAGATAACTTATATACATTATTCTAACATATTGCCTAACATATTTGCACTTGCTTGAGTCTGAAATCTACAGTGTGACTTCATGTCTGGTGTGGTTGTCCCAAACAGCGCCAAAAAGACTGTTTCCAGCTGAAATGGCACATGTTATCACATTATAAAGGAAACATATGTTACAGGTTGTTAGCCCCACAAATGCAATAACTCCCGCAAACGTAATAACCCCACAAATGTATTATTTACTACGTTTGTGGGAAATTAGGTATTACGTTTGTGGTAGGCGACGGTATTACGTTTGTGGGAAAGTTATTACATTTGTGTTACGGTTTCCAAAGGAACCAGGCGTGAGCGTCTGAGTATCAATTAATAGCAAATTAGTCCAAAGTCCAAACAGGCAGGGGTCAGAACCAGAAGATCAGGAAAAAGACGTACAAAGACGGCAGGCAAAAAGACGTAATCCAACAAACAGGCCAAGGTCATTCAGGGGACATAATTGTGGTCAAAATAGGCAGAGGTCAAAATCAAGAAAATCACAAATAAGGCAAGGCAAAACTCGTGGTCATAAGAAAGCAGTCTAGGAATAACGATTTGGCACACATGGATCTCTGCTCAAATACTTACTACACTGCGACAGCGTAGAATTGAAATGAAGGAATTTAAATAGACTTTGGTGCTAAACTAGGTTCAGGTAAATTGATGATTAACTAATTGACTAATGGGAAAGAACTAAACACGGATTGGCTAAAGGCCAAACAGAACAATCAGGGGAAACAAACCAGATGTAGCGAATAACGGATGTGGCAGTGACAGAAAACATGAAAGTACATGAACTGAAAACCAATAAGCAAAAAACAAAGTCAGGAACATATGAAAAAGGCAAAACAGAACATGGCAGAAACAGATCATCACAGTTTGTTGGATTATTACATTTAAAGCTGCAATTTTTTATTACCTTTGAGGGGTTTGAAGCAGATTCCTCCCTACTGGTTCCGCAGTGGGCGGCATGGTGGCGCAGTGGTTAGTGCTGTCCCCTCACAACACTGCGGGTCCGGGTTCGAGTCCCGCTCTGTGCGGAGTTCGCATGCTCTCCCCGTGTCTGCGTGGGTTCTCTCCGGGTTCTCCGGCTTCCTCCCACCTCCAAAAGCATGCATTTCAGGTTGACACGCCGGTCCCAAATTGCCCTTAGGAGTGAGTGTGTGTGCGTGTTTGTATGTCTTTGTATGTGGCTCCGCGGTGCACTGGCGTCTTGCCCGAAGTGTCCCCCGCCTCATGCGGGGGACAGGCTCCAGCTCCTGGGATAGGCTCCAGCTCCCCGTGACCCGCTATGGCGGATACAGTGGCGGTACATGAAAATGAATGAATGAATGAATGGTTCCACAGCGCATTCGTTTGATGATCAGGGCAGACCGACGACTCTTGAGACGATGGTTGAAGTTCATGATACTTTACAGAGCTCTGGGTCGTTCTCCAATACAACAAACATCTGTGCAAGTGGTATGAGAAGGACCAGTTCTCATGTCAAGACAGTTTATATACTGTTGAAGACAGGCATGATGTCACATGACTCTTTTACAGGGATGTAATTAAATTCAAAAGGACAGTCTTAGAAACAAATGGTGAATGCATAATAATCTCAAGGTCCATAAACTACATCTTTAAAGGCTAGGAAACTGAGGTTATTTAGCAAGTGTTGATTGTGTTCTCTGAGAGGACCTCATTTACAGTTGAACAAAAGGACAAAGTGTGTGTGTGTGTGTGTGTGTGTGTGTGTGTGTGTGTGTGGTAAATCCTGTGTCCTGGGAAACAAACCTAAGGGTGAGAAGATGGTCAAAGGGTTTAAATGCTATTCCCTTGTAAAGACCTGGACAATGAAACTAATATTCCTTCAAGTCCCCCTTTTGACCATGAAAATGGTCAACACATAAAAGATCAGCGCAGGGACGCTTTCAACTTCCCTAATCACTGTTGTCGTCCCCTCCTCTGGTTAGCGACGGTGGTTGTAGTCAACTGCTTTGGTGACGTGGGGGCCCACTGATCACTCTGGGGCACAGAACCCTCGGCTGAGGTATTCCTGTGAGGTGCACACTGAGATATGTGGAACCAAGTGTCGCCCTTTCCTCCTCATCACAGGGCGTGTGTCGTCCTTTCGACCACCTTGTATGGACCAGTCCAGCGAGGCTCGGTCCACTTCCTCTTTAACACCTTCAGCTACATCTTGGGAGTCATGTCGATGGGGCTAGACTCGGAATTAGCACCACAGTCAGGCATCCGTCTGTAGAACCTGGAACCACAGAACTTAACAGTTTCATAGTGAGAGGTGTGTGAATTCTTACCCTCTTCCAGTGGAGGTTGTAATGGTGCTGAGGGCCCAGGAAAACATCTTTAAGTTTCCAGTTCAAAGGCTTGAATCCCGTCCGGGAATTCACCAACATTCTTAACTGTCATGAGAGCTAAAGGCAATGCAGTTAGCCAATTTATCTTTTGTGTACGCATTATTTTAGCTTCAGGGGTCCATTGTAGTTAGGCGATAACTGCGCATGACCTGCTCTCTTACTAGTGCATGAAGAGTGGAAGTGATGTCAGAAAAGTCAAATACCAAAATACCAATAGTAGTTGGCTGATCCTAGGAAACTAAGCATCTCCTTGACCGTTGGTGAGGGTGATGCAAGATCGCACTGCGATGTGATGAACTCAATCCGGTGCCTCTAGTAGAAATGACACTACTTAGAAATGAAACTTATGCTCTACCACATTGCACTTTATTTCGAGAACATTTGAGGCCTCTTTTATGAATATGAAGTCGAAGGGAACGAGTGGCTGACACACAAAGCTCTTCATTTGGAGCTGCCAACAAAATATCATCTACATACTTAACAACCAACACTCCAAAAGGGAGGTGTAAAGTGGAAAAAAGGTCTTTCAGAACAGCCTTAAAAATGCCTGGAGAAAGAACAAAACCTTGGGGTAATCAATTATACTGTAGGTATACTTTTGTCCTTCAAATGAAAATGCAAAAACCTCTTGTAAATCCGAATGTAGGGGGAGGCAAAAGAATACGTTCGCCAGATTGATGCAAGAAAAATATTTATGTTCGGGGTGAACCATAGCCAACGCAGCATGAGGGATGGGAACCGGCAGTAATTGGTCTGATACTTTTGATTAATAGTGCGTAAATCATGAACCATCCTATAGACACCCTTTTCCTTCTTTCTTACGGGCAGTATAGGGGTGTTCCACTGAGAAGATGTGATAGTACGAAGAAAAAACCATCAATTATTTCTCTGATGCCTTCACGACCTTCAACTGACATAGGATATTGTTGTTTATAAACAACGCCGGGCGTGAGAGAGAAAGTCACCGGAGGAGTAGAATCGCATAAATCTACATTCATCGGACCCTTGGCCCACAAAGTATGTGGGAGTGAATGAAACATTGAACCTTCACATAATCAGCTGTAGCACGATGCACAAAATCCCCAGGTGACTCTCTCTCTTTAATAGAATAACACAAATCAATGTAACACAAGCTGGTGTAGGAAACACAGCAATGAGCGTCTGACTAAGTGTAGTAGACGTGGTGTTGTTAAAAGGAGTATTAGGCACCAACTCCATCCAAGTGAGAGATGCACGTAAAGCCTGCGTTTCCATCACTGAGCAACAGCGGCCCAACAGGGCAACAATGTCCCCAACACACAGTACGTGTCCTGCAGTAATTTAATGCACTTCTATCAACCACAAACGGCCTCATGACGAAAGGGGCAGTAGTTGGGAGGCTATGGTAGAGGCATCTGAAAAACACCAGGGCTTATGTTGCATAAGCACTCCACCAGTGTCTTGACGCGCCACCACTGGTGCCATAAATCCTTTAGTTTGACTACGTGTGTGGGGGCGTGCACTGGAGGCTGCGTCTTCCCCCTTTGCTCTGGTATCTGCATGACTCCATCAGTAACACTGTCACACTCAGCACGTTTAATTCCATCTCAGTCATTTTTTCAAATTCAGCACTTCCTCTATTTTTTCTTTTCTTCTCTTTTATTGTCTCTTCAAGTCCTTGCCAGAACACGGAATACGAAAAACGGGGAGTGTCTTCTTCCTCTGATGACGTACCATCAGAATTATCCTCAGAATCGATCTGTGGCTGTTTGGCGTCACGTGACATGTCAGGGTCAGTTTTGGTTGTTAATTTAGTCTCTAAATTAGCAGTGCGTCTCGTATGTCATCGTTAAAAGATTCTACTTTCTTGCTCTTTTCCTTCCAGTATACGACGCTCTAAATTCTTCAGAGTCATTTTCAATCTATGTGTCAGTCGCTCTCTTGTGTCATTGTCAAAGTCATGTCGCTTATAAAATTCCTAAATCTTTCGCTCCAATTCATTTCTAAGTTTCTGATTATCATCGCTATCATAAACATCTATCTCCTTACATATCCTTAAAACTTCTTCATATTTCGTCACCATGTCTGTATATATGGCACTCAAGTCAAGACCTAGATCTGGATGAGATGTGCTTTCGTTACAGGGGGGCACGATACAGGCGGATTAAGTGTTACACTAACACTACTGTTACCACCCTCATTCATCCAGGAACAATCAAGCTGTCCTGATTTAATAAGTAATTGTGGCATTTGTGTAATAGGTCCCTTGGATAAAAGAATTGTCATGTGTGAGAGACGGTGGTACATTTAGTGCAGGTATGTGATGTGACGGCAATACAGAAAGAAGGACACCAGTCGGGAGTGGAGGGGAACTGTCTGTCTGATCTGTCTGATCATAAGTGTTTTTCATTTCAGCTTTTTCAGTCAGAAACTGTTGCAAAACTTACATATTCAGATATCTTTAGGAAACCTGTTTTACAATCCATTTTCTTGTTATTTTATGTGACAATTCCATCGATGAAGCTGTTTCTACTTGTTGCAGTCTTTGACTTCATTTCAACCATATCAGTCATAAACTCGTCTAAAACGACTGTTTGTATTTGAAATGTCACTTGTTGAAATATATGCAAGAAAACCTGTGCTACAGTCATGTTTATGTTGAGGGAGAGTAGCATTATTAAACGTGTTTGCATTTGTGACAGTCTGAAATAAGCAGTTTGAATTCATTTCAGGCTGTTTTATTTCAAAACAGCGCCAAAAAGACTGTTTTCAGTTGAAAAGGCACATGTTGTCACATATGAAGGAAACACATGTTAAAGGTCATTTCCATTTCAATTTTAGTGACAAGATGGTTGTTGAACAATTTTGGACTGCTTTCTGTCTGATCACAGGTGTTTGACTTCATTTCAGCTGTTTCAGTCAGAAAATGTTTCAACACATCTGGGTCACCTTGTACATGATACATGCAGAAAATCTGTGGTGAAGGTCATGTTGTTGTCATTTTGAGTGAAGAAAGTATTGAACATGTTTGCACTTCATTGAGTCTGAAATCTACAGTGTGACTTCATGTCAGGTGTGGTGGTCCCAAACAACGCAAAAAAGACTTTCCAGCTGAAAAGGCACATGTTGTCACATGTGTTACAGATCAGTATTGTGTTAATTTTAAGTGATAAGATCATTGTTGAGCAATTTTGGACTGCTTTCACTCTAAGAACAAGTGTTTGACTTCATTACAGCTATTGAAGGAGGAAAATGCTGGAAAACTTTATTTTAAACTGAAAATTCAGGTGAAACCTGTGTTACGAGTAACTTTCATTTCATTTTGACTGAAAATGGCATCTTTGAACATGTTGCCACTGGTTTCAGTCTTAAATCAACACTGACTTCATTTCTGTTATTTCAGTCAGAATTGCTTCTAAAACCACTCTTTGTAGTTCAAACCTCAGTTGGTAAGATGTACGCTAGGAAACCTGTGGTAAAAATGTGTTTATTTGTCTCTTAGAGTGGAAAATAGCATTGTTGAACGTGTTTGCACGTTTCAGGCTTTAATCAACATTTTGACTTCATTTCAGCCTGTTCAGTCCAAAATGCGTCTAAAGCCACTGTTTCCAGCTAAGAAGTCACTTGTTTTCACCTTTGAAGGAAACATACATGGAAAAAAAGCAATGCTGATAATTTTACACTTTTCAGTCTGAAATCAACATTTTGACTTCATTTTGTCTATTCCAATCAGAAACGCCTCTAAAACCACTGTTTCTAGCTAAGAAGTCACTTGTTTGAACAAATTAAAGAAACAAGTGTTACAGGTCAGTTTGATATTAATTGTAAGTGACAGATCATTGTTGAGCAATTTTGGACTGCTTTCACTCTGGTAACAGGAGTTTGACCTCATTACAGCTATTTCTTTCAAAACTGACGTAAAACATTTATTGGCAACCAACAATTCACATGTCCTGATATATGCTGGAAAGCTGTGTTACAAGCACCTTTCTCGTCGTGTTGAGTGACAAAAGCATTTTTGAACATGTTGCCACTGGTTTCAGTCTTAAATCAACACTATGACTTCATTTCTGTTATTTCAGTCAGAATTGCTTCTAAAACCACTCTTTGTAGTTCAAACCTCAGTTGGTAAGATGTACGCTAGGAAACCTGTGGTCAAAGTGTGTTTATTTGTCTCTTTGAGTGGAGAATAGCATTGTTGAACGTGTTTGCACGTTTCAGGCTTTAATCACATTTTGACTTCATTTCAGCCTGGTCAGTCCAAAATGCGTCTAAAACCACTGTTTCCAGCTAAGAAGTCACTTGTTTTCACCTTTGAAGGAAACATACATGGAAAAAAAGCAATGCTGATAATTTTACACTTTTCAGTCTGAAATCAACATTTTGACTTCATTTTGTCTATTCCAATAAGAAACGCCTCTAAAACCACTGTTTCTAGCTAAGAAGTCACTTGCTTGAACAAATTAAGGAAACAAGTGTTACAGGTCAGTTTCATATTAATTGTAAGTGACAGATCATTGTTGAGCAATTTCGGACTCCTTTCGCTCTGGTAACAGGAGTTTGACCTCATTACAGCTATTTCTTTCAAAACTGCCGTAAAACATTTATTTGCAACCAACAATTCACATGTCCTGATATATGCTGGAAACCTGTGTTACAAGCACCTTTCTTGTCGTGTTGAGTGACAAAAGCATTTTTGAACATGTTGCCACTGGTTTCAGTCTTAAATCAACACTATGACTTCATTTCTGTTATTTCAGTCAGAATTGCTTCTAAAACCACTCTTTGTAGTTCAAACCTCAGTTGGTAAGATATACGCTGGGAAACCTGTGGGAAAAGTGTGTTTATTTGTCTCTTTGAGTGGAAAATAGCATTGTTGAACGTGTTTGCACGTTTCAGGCTTTAATCAAAATTTTGACTTCATTTCAGCCTGTTCAGTCCAAAATGCGTCTAAAACGACTGTTTCCAGCTAAGAAGTCACTTGTTTTCACCTTTGAAGGAAACATACATGGAAAAAAAGCAATGCTGATAATTTTACACTTTTCAGTCTGAAATCAACATTTTGACTTCATTTTGTCTATTCCAATCAGGAACGCCTCTAAACCCACTGTTTCTAGCTAAGAAGTCACTTGTTTGAACAAATTAAGGAAACAAGTGTTACAGGTCAGTTTCATGTTAATTGTAAGTGACAGATCATTGTAGAGCAATTTTGGACTGCTTTCACTCTGGTAACAGGAGTTTGACCTCATTACAGCTATTTCTTTGAAAACTGACGTAAAACATTCATTTGCAACCAACAATTCACATGTCCTGATTTATGCTGGAAACCTGTGTTACAAGCACCTTTCTCGTCGTGTTGAGTGTCAAAAGCATTTTTGAACATGTTGCCACTGGTTTCAGTCTTAAATCAACACTATGACTTCATTTCTGTTATTTCAGTCAGAATTGCTTCTAAAACCACTCTTTGTAGTTCAAACCTCAGTTGGGAAGATGTACGCTAGGGAGCCTGTGGTCAAAGTGTATTTATTTGTCTCTTTGAGTGGAAAATAGCATTGTTGAACGTGTTTGCACGTTTCAGGCTTTAATCAACATTTTGACTTCATTTCAGCCTGGTCAGTCCAAAATGCGTCTAAAACCACTGTTTCCAGCTAAGAAGTCACCTGTTTTCACCTTTGAAGGAAACATACATGGAAAAAAAGCAATGCTGATAATTTTACACTTTTCAGTCTGAAATCAACATTTTGACTTCATTTTGTCTATTCCAATCAGGAACGCCTCTAAACCCACTGTTTCTAGCTAAGAAGTCACTTGTTTGAACAAATTAAGGAAACAAGTGTTACAGGTCAGTTTCATATTAATTGTAAGTGACAGATCATTGTTGAGCAATTTTGGACTCCTTTCGCTCTGGTAACAGGAGTTTGACCTCATTACAGCTATTTCTTTCAAAACTGACGTAAAACATTTATTGGCAACCAACAATTCACATGTCCTGATATATGCTGGAAAGCTGTGTTACAAGCACCTTTCTCGTCGTGTTGAGTGACAAAAGCATTTTTGAACATGTTGCCACTGGTTTCAGTCTTAAATCAACACTATGACTTCATTTCTGTTATTTCAGTCAGAATTGCTTCTAAAACCACTCTTTGTAGTTCAAACCTCAGTTGGTAAGATGTACGCTAGGAAACCTGTGGTCAAAGTGTGTTTATTTGTCTCTTTGAGTGGAGAATAGCATTGTTGAACGTGTTTGCACGTTTCAGGCTTTAATCACATTTTGACTTCATTTCAGCCTGGTCAGTCCAAAATGCGTCTAAAACCACTGTTTCCAGCTAAGAAGTCACTTGTTTTCACCTTTGAAGGAAACATACATGGAAAAAAAGCAATGCTGATAATTTTACACTTTTCAGTCTGAAATCAACATTTTGACTTCATTTTGTCTATTCCAATCAGAAACGCCTCTAAAACCACTGTTTCTAGCTAAGAAGTCACTTGCTTGAACAAATTAAGGAAACAAGTGTTACAGGTCAGTTTCATATTAATTGTAAGTGACAGATCATTGTTGAGCAATTTTGGACTCCTTTCGCTCTGGTAACAGGAGTTTGACCTCATTACAGCTATTTCTTTCAAAACTGCCGTAAAACATTTATTTGCAACCAACAATTCACATGTCCTGATATATGCTGGAAACCTGTGTTACAAGCACCTTTCTTGTCGTGTTGAGTGACAAAAGCATTTTTGAACATGTTGCCACTGGTTTCAGTCTTAAATCAACACTATGACTTCATTTCTGTTATTTCAGTCAGAATTGCTTCTAAAACCACTCTTTGTAGTTCAAACCTCAGTTGGTAAGATATACGCTGGGAAACCTGTGGGAAAAGTGTGTTTATTTGTCTCTTTGAGTGGAAAATAGCATTGTTGAACGTGTTTGCACGTTTCAGGCTTTAATCAAAATTTTGACTTCATTTCAGCCTGTTCAGTCCAAAATGCGTCTAAAACCACTGTTTCCAGCTAAGAAGTCACTTGTTTTCACCTTTGAAGGAAACATACATGGAAAAAAAGCAATGCTGATAATTTTACACTTTTCAGTCTGAAATCAACATTTTGACTTCATTTTGTCTATTCCAATCAGAAACGCCTCTAAAACCACTGTTTCTAGCTAAGAAGTCACTTGTTTGAACAAATTAAGGAAACAAGTGTTACAGGTCAGTTTCATATTAATTGTAAGTGACAGATCATTGTTGAGCAATTTTGGACTCCTTTCGCTCTGGTAACAGGAGTTTGACCTCATTACAGCTATTTCTTTCAAAACTGACGTAAAACATTCATTTGCAACCAACAATTCACATGTCCTGATATATGCTGGAAACCTGTGTTACAAGCACCTTTCCTTTCGTGTTGAGTGACAAAAGCATTTTTGACCATGTTGCCACTGGTTTCAGTCTTAAATCAACACTATGACTTCATTTCTGTTATTTCAGTCAGAATTGCTTCTAAAACCACTCTTTGTAGTTCAATCCTCAGTTGGTAAGATGTACGCTGGGAAACCTGTGGTAAAAGTGTGTTTATTTTTCTCTTTGAGTGGAAAATAGCATTGTTGAACGTGTTTGCACGTTTCAGGCTTTAATCAACATTTTGACTTCATTTCAGCCTGTTCAGTCCAAAATGCGTCTAAAACCACTGTTTCCAGCTAAGAAGTCACTTGTTTTCACCTTTGAAGGAAACATACATGGGAAAAAAAGAAATGCTGATAATTTTACACTTTTCAGTCTGAAATCAACATTTTGATTTCATTTTGTCTATTCCAATCAGGAACGCCTCTAAAACCACTGTTTCTAGCTAAGAAGTCACTTGTTTTCACCTTTGAAGGAAACATACATGGAAAAAAAGCAATGCTGATAATATTACACTTTTCAGTCTGAAATCAACATTTTTATTTCATTTTGTCTATTCCAATCAGGAACGCCTCTACAACCACTGTTTCTAGCTAAGAAGTCACTTGTTTGAACAAATTAAGGAAACAAGTGTTACAGGTCAGTTTCATATTAATTGTAAGTGACAGAACATTGTTGAGCAATTTTGGACTGCTTTCACTCTGGTAACAGGAGTTTGACCTCATTACAGCTATTTCTTTCAAAACTGACGTAAAACATTTATTGGCAACCAACAATTCACATGTCCTGATATATGCTGGAAAGCTGTGTTACAAGCACCTTTCTCGTCGTGTTGAGTGACAAAAGCATTTTTGAACATGTTGCCACTGGTTTCAGTCTTAAATCAACACTATGACTTCATTTCTGTTATTTCAGTCAGAATTGCTTCTAAAACCACTCTTTGTAGTTCAAACCTCAGTTGGTAAGATGTACGCTAGGAAACCTGTGGTAAAAGTGTGTTTATTTGTCTCTTTGAGTGGAGAATAGCATTGTTGAACGTGTTTGCACGTTTCAGGCTTTAATCACATTTTGACTTCATTTCAGCCTGTTCAGTCCAAAATGCGTCTAAAACCACTGTTTCCAGCTAAGAAGTCACTTGGTTTCACCTTTGAAGGAAACATACATGGAAAAAAAGCAATGCTGATAATTTTACACTTTTCAGTCTGAAATCAACATTTTGACTTCATTTTGTCTATTCCAATTAGAAACGCCTCTAAAACCACTGGTTCTAGCTAAGAAGTCACTTGTTTGAACAAATTAAGGAAACAAGTGTTACAGGTCAGTTTCATATTAATTGTAAGTGACAGATCATTGTTGAGCAATTTTGGACTCCTTTCGCTCTGGTAACAGGAGTTTGACCTCATTACAGCTATTTCTTTCAAAACTGACGTAAAACAGTTATTTGCAACCAACAATTCACATGTCCTGATATATGCTGGAAACCTGTGTTACAAGCACCTTTCTTGTCGTGTTGAGTGACAAAAGCATTTTTGAACCTGTTGCCACTGGTTTCAGTCTTAAATCAACACGATGACTTCATTTCTGTTATTTCAGTCAGAATTGCTTCTAAAACCACTCTTTGTAGTTCAAACCTCAGTTGGTAAGATGTACGCTAGGAAACCTGTGGTAAAAGTGTGTTTATTTGTCTCTTTGAGTGGAAAATAGCATTGTTGAACGTGTTTGCACGTTTCAGGCTTTAATCAACATTTTGACTTCATTTCAGCCTGTTCAGTCCAAAATGCGTCTAAAACCACTGTTTCCAGCTAAGAAGTCACTTGTTTTCACCTTTGAAGGAAACATACATGGAAAAAAAGCAATGCTGATAATTTTACACTTTTCAGTCTGAAATCAACATTTTGACTTCATTTTGTCTATTCCAATTAGAAACGCCTCTACAACCACTGGTTCTAGCTAAGAAGTCACTTGTTTGAACAAATTAAGGAAACAAGTGTTACAGGTCAGTTTCATATTAATTGTAAGTGACAGATCATTGTTGAGCAATTTTGGACTCCTTTCGCTCTGGTAACAGGAGTTTGACCTCATTACAGCTATTTCTTTCAAAACTGACGTAAAACATTCATTTGCAACCAACAATTCACATGTCCTGATATATGCTGGAAACCTGTGTTACAAGCACCTTTCTTGTCGTGTTGAGTGACAAAAGCATTTTTGAACATGTTGCCACTGCTTTCAGTCTTAAATCAACACTATGACTTCATTTCTGTTATTTCAGTCAGAATTGCTTCTAAAACCACTCTTTGTAGTTCAAACCTCAGTTGGTAAGATGTACGCTAGGAAACCTGTGGTCAAAGTGTGTTTATTTGTCTCTTTGAGTGGAGAATAGCATTGTTGAACGTGTTTGCACGTTTCAGGCTTTAATCACATTTTGACTTCATTTCAGCCTGTTCAGTCCAAAATGCGTCTAAAACCACTGTTTCCAGCTAAGAAGTCACTTGTTTTCACCTTTGAAGGAAACATACATGGAAAAAAAGCAATGCTGATAATTTTACACTTTTCAGTCTGAAATCAACATTTTGACTTCATTTTGTCTATTCCAATCAGAAACGCCTCTAAAACCACTGTTTCTAGCTAAGAAGTCACTTGCTTGAACAAATTAAGGAAACAAGTGTTACAGGTCAGTTTCATATTAATTGTAAGTGACAGATCATTGTTGAGCAATTTCGGACTCCTTTCGCTCTGGTAACAGGAGTTTGACCTCATTACAGCTATTTCTTTCAAAACTGACGTAAAACATTTATTTGCAACCAACAATTCACATGTCCTGATATATGCTGGAAACCTGTGTTACAAGCACCTTTCTTGTCGTGTTGAGTGACAAAAGCATTTTTGAACATGTTGCCACTGGTTTCAGTCTTAAATCAACACTATGACTTCATTTCTGTTATTTCAGTCAGAATTGCTTCTAAAACCACTCTTTGTAGTTCAAACCTCAGTTGGTAAGATATACGCTGGGAAACCTGTGGGAAAAGTGTGTTTATTTGTCTCTTTGAGTGGAAAATAGCATTGTTGAACGTGTTTGCACGTTTCAGGCTTTAATCAAAATTTTGACTTCATTTCAGCCTGTTCAGTCCAAAATGCGTCTAAAACCACTGTTTCCAGCTAAGAAGTCACTTGTTTTCACCTTTGAAGGAAACATACATGGAAAAAAAGCAATGCTGATAATTTTACACTTTTCAGTCTGAAATCAACATTTTGACTTCATTTTGTCTATTCCAATCAGAAACGCCTCTAAAACCACTGTTTCTAGCTAAGAAGTCACTTGCTTGAACAAATTAAGGAAACAAGTGTTACAGGTCAGTTTCATATTAATTGTAAGTGACAGATCATTGTTGAGCAATTTTGGACTCCTTTCACTCTGGTAACAGGAGTTTGACCTCATTACAGCTATTTCTTTCAAAACTGCCGTAAAACATTTATTTGCAACCAACAATTCACATGTCCTGATATATGCTGGAAACCTGTGTTACAAGCACCTTTCCCTTCGTGTTGAGTGACAAAAGCATTTTTGACCATGTTGCCACTGGTTTCAGTCTTAAATCAACACTATGACTTCATTTCTGTTATTTCAGTCAGAATTGCTTCTAAAACCACTCTTTGTAGTTCAATCCTCAGTTGGTAAGATGTACGCTGGGAAACCTGTGGTAAAAGTGTGTTTATTTTTCTCTTTGAGTGGAAAATAGCATTGTTGAACGTGTTTGCACGTTTCAGGCTTTAATCAACATTTTGACTTCATTTCAGCCTGTTCAGTCCAAAATGCGTCTAAAACCACTGTTTCCAGCTAAGAAGTCACTTGTTTTCACCTTTGAAGGAAACATACATGGGAAAAAAAGCAATGCTGATAATTTTACACTTTTCAGTCTGAAATCAACATTTTGATTTCATTTTGTCTATTCCAATCAGGAACTCCTCTAAAACCACTGTTTCTAGCTAAGAAGTCACTTGTTTTCACCTTTGAAGGAAACATACATGGAAAAAAAGCAATGCTGATAATATTACACTTTTCAGTCTGAAATCAACATTTTGACTTCATTTTGTCTATTCCAATCAGGAACGCCTCTACAACCACTGTTTCTAGCTAAGAAGTCACTTGTTTGAACAAATTAAGGAAACAAGTGTTACAGGTCAGTTTCATATTAATTGTAAGTGACAGATCATTGTTGAGCAATTTTGGACTGCTTTCACTCTGGTAACAGGAGTTTGACCTCATTACAGCTATTTCTTTCAAAACTACCGTAAAACATTTATTTGCAACCAACAATTCACATGTCCTGATATATGCTGGAAACCTGTGTTACAAGCACCTTTCTCGTCGTGTTGAGTGTCAAAAGCATTTTTGAACATGTTGCCACTGGTTTCAGTCTTAAATCAACACTATGACTTCATTTCTGTTATTTCAGTCAGAATTGCTTCTAAAACCACTCTTTGTAGTTCAAACCTCAGTTGGTAAGATGTACGCTAGGAAACCTGTGGTAAAAGTGTGTTTATTTGTCTCTTTGAGTGGAGAATAGCATTGTTGAACGTGTTTGCACGTTTCAGGCTTTAATCACATTTTGACTTCATTTCAGCCTGTTCAGTCCAAAATGCGTCTAAAACCACTGTTTCCAGCTAAGAAGTCACTTGGTTTCACCTTTGAAGGAAACATACATGGAAAAAAAGCAATGCTGATAATTTTACACTTTTCAGTCTGAAATCAACATTTTGACTTCATTTTGTCTATTCCAATTAGAAACGCCTCTAAAACCACTGGTTCTAGCTAAGAAGTCACTTGTTTGAACAAATTAAGGAAACAAGTGTTACAGGTCAGTTTCATATTAATTGTAAGTGACAGATCATTGTTGAGCAATTTTGGACTCCTTTCGCTCTGGTAACAGGAGTTTGACCTCATTACAGCTATTTCTTTCAAAACTGACGTAAAACATTCATTTGCAACCAACAATTCACATGTCCTGATATATGCTGGAAACCTGTGTTACAAGCACCTTTCTTGTCGTGTTGAGTGACAAAAGCATTTTTGAACCTGTTGCCACTGGTTTCAGTCTTAAATCAACACTATGACTTCATTTCTGTTATTTCACTCAGAATTGCTTCTAAAACCACTCTTTGTAGTTCAAACCTCAGTTGGTAAGATGTACGCTAGGAAACCTGTGGTAAAAGTGTGTTTATTTTTCTCTTTGAGTGGAAAATAGCATTGTTGAACGTGTTTGCACGTTTCAGGCTTTAATCAACATTTTGACTTCATTTCAGCCTGTTCAGTCCAAAATGCGTCTAAAACCACTGTTTCCAGCTAAGAAGTCACTTGTTTTCACCTTTGAAGGAAACATACATGGAAAAAAAGCAATGCTGATAATTTTACACTTTTCAGTCTGAAATCAACATTTTGACTTCATTTTGTCTATTCCAATTAGAAAAGCCTCTAAAACCACTGTTTCTAGCTAAGAAGTCACTTGTTTGAACAAATTAAGGAAACAAGTGTTACAGGTCAGTTTCATATTAATTGTAAGTGACAGATCATTGTTGAGCAATTTTGGACTCCTTTCGCTCTGGTAACAGGAGTTTGACCTCATTACAGCTATTTCTTTCAAAACTGACGTAAAACATTCATTTGCAACCAACAATTCACATGTCCTGATATATGCTGGAAACCTGTGTTACAAGCACCTTTCTTGTCGTGTTGAGTGACAAAAGCATTTTTGAACATGTTGCCACTGCTTTCAGTCTTAAATCAACACTATGACTTCATTTCTGTTATTTCAGTCAGAATTGCTTCTAAAACCACTCTTTGTAGTTCAAACCTCAGTTGGTAAGATGTACGCTAGGAAACCTGTGGTCAAAGTGTGTTTATTTGTCTCTTTGAGTGGAGAATAGCATTGTTGAACGTGTTTGCACGTTTCAGGCTTTAATCACATTTTGACTTCATTTCAGCCTGTTCAGTCCAAAATGCGTCTAAAACCACTGTTTCCAGCTAAGAAGTCACTTGTTTTCACCTTTGAAGGAAACATACATGGAAAAAAAGCAATGCTGATAATTTTACACTTTTCAGTCTGAAATCAACATTTTGACTTCATTTTGTCTATTCCAATCAGAAACGCCTCTAAAACCACTGTTTCTAGCTAAGAAGTCACTTGCTTGAACAAATTAAGGAAACAAGTGTTACAGGTCAGTTTCATATTAATTGTAAGTGACAGATCATTGTTGAGCAATTTCGGACTCCTTTCGCTCTGGTAACAGGAGTTTGACCTCATTACAGCTATTTCTTTCAAAACTGCCGTAAAACATTTATTTGCAACCAACAATTCACATGTCCTGATATATGCTGGAAACCTGTGTTACAAGCACCTTTCTTGTCGTGTTGAGTGACAAAAGCATTTTTGAACATGTTGCCACTGCTTTCAGTCTTAAATCAACACTATGACTTCATTTCTGTTATTTCAGTCAGAATTGCTTCTAAAACCACTCTTTGTAGTTCAAACCTCAGTTGGTAAGATGTACGCTAGGAAACCTGTGGTAAAAGTGTGTTTATTTTTCTCTTTGAGTGGAAAATAGCATTGTTGAACGTGTTTGCACGTTTCAGGCTTTAATCAACATTTTGACTTCATTTCAGCCTGTTCAGTCCAAAATGCGTCTAAAACCACTGTTTCCAGCTAAGAAGTCACTTGTTTTCACCTTTGAAGGAAACATACATGGAAAAAAAGCAATGCTGATAATTTTACACTTTTCAGTCTGAAATCAACATTTTGACTTCATTTTGTCTATTCCAATTAGAAACGCCTCTACAACCACTGGTTCTAGCTAAGAAGTCACTTGTTTGAACAAATTAAGGAAACAAGTGTTACAGGTCAGTTTCATATTAATTGTAAGTGACAGATCATTGTTGAGCAATTTTGGACTCCTTTCGCTCTGGTAACAGGAGTTTGACCTCATTACAGCTATTTCTTTCAAAACTGACGTAAAACATTCATTTGCAACCAACAATTCACATGTCCTGATATATGCTGGAAACCTGTGTTACAAGCACCTTTCTTGTCGTGTTGAGTGACAAAAGCATTTTTGAACATGTTGCCACTGCTTTCAGTCTTAAATCAACACTATGACTTCATTTCTGTTATTTCAGTCAGAATTGCTTCTAAAACCACTCTTTGTAGTTCAAACCTCAGTTGGTAAGATGTACGCTAGGAAACCTGTGGTCAAAGTGTGTTTATTTGTCTCTTTGAGTGGAGAATAGCATTGTTGAACGTGTTTGCACGTTTCAGGCTTTAATCACATTTTGACTTCATTTCAGCCTGTTCAGTCCAAAATGCGTCTAAAACCACTGTTTCCAGCTAAGAAGTCACTTGTTTTCACCTTTGAAGGAAACATACATGGAAAAAAAGCAATGCTGATAATTTTACACTTTTCAGTCTGAAATCAACATTTTGACTTCATTTTGTCTATTCCAATCAGAAACGCCTCTAAAACCACTGTTTCTAGCTAAGAAGTCACTTGTTTGAACAAATTAAGGAAACAAGTGTTACAGGTCAGTTTCATATTAATTGTAAGTGACAGATCATTGTTGAGCAATTTCGGACTCCTTTCGCTCTGGTAACAGGAGTTTGACCTCATTACAGCTATTTCTTTCAAAACTGCCGTAAAACATTTATTTGCAACCAACAATTCACATGTCCTGATATATGCTGGAAACCTGTGTTACAAGCACCTTTCTTGTCGTGTTGAGTGACAAAAGCATTTTTGAACATGTTGCCACTGGTTTCAGTCTTAAATCAACACTATGACTTCATTTCTGTTATTTCAGTCAGAATTGCTTCTAAAACCACTCTTTGTAGTTCAAACCTCAGTTGGTAAGATATACGCTGGGAAACCTGTGGGAAAAGTGTGTTTATTTGTCTCTTTGAGTGGAAAATAGCATTGTTGAACGTGTTTGCACGTTTCAGGCTTTAATCAAAATTTTGACTTCATTTCAGCCTGTTCAGTCCAAAATGCGTCTAAAACCACTGTTTCCAGCTAAGAAGTCACTTGTTTTCACCTTTGAAGGAAACATACATGGAAAAAAAGCAATGCTGATAATTTTACACTTTTCAGTCTGAAATCAACATTTTGACTTCATTTTGTCTATTCCAATCAGAAACGCCTCTAAAACCACTGTTTCTAGCTAAGAAGTCACTTGCTTGAACAAATTAAGGAAACAAGTGTTACAGGTCAGTTTCATATTAATTGTAAGTGACAGATCATTGTTGAGCAATTTTGGACTCCTTTCACTCTGGTAACAGGAGTTTGACCTCATTACAGCTATTTCTTTCAAAACTGCCGTAAAACATTTATTTGCAACCAACAATTCACATGTCCTGATATATGCTGGAAACCTGTGTTACAAGCACCTTTCCCTTCGTGTTGAGTGACAAAAGCATTTTTGACCATGTTGCCACTGCTTTCAGTCTTAAATCAACACTATGACTTCATTTCTGTTATTTCAGTCAGAATTGCTTCTAAAACCACTCTTTGTAGTTCAATCCTCAGTTGGTAAGATGTACGCTGGGAAACCTGTGGTAAAAGTGTGTTTATTTTTCTCTTTGAGTGGAAAATAGCATTGTTGAACGTGTTTGCACGTTTCAGGCTTTAATCAACATTTTGACTTCATTTCAGCCTGTTCAGTCCAAAATGCGTCTAAAACCACTGTTTCAAGCTAAGAAGTCACTTGTTTTCACCTTTGAAGGAAACATACATGGGAAAAAAAGCAATGCTGATAATTTTACACTTTTCAGTCTGAAATCAACATTTTGATTTCATTTTGTCTATTCCAATCAGGAACTCCTCTAAAACCACTGTTTCTAGCTAAGAAGTCACTTGTTTTCACCTTTGAAGGAAACATACATGGAAAAAAAGCAATGCTGATAATATTACACTTTTCAGTCTGAAATCAACATTTTGACTTCATTTTGTCTATTCCAATCAGGAACGCCTCTACAACCACTGTTTCTAGCTAAGAAGTCACTTGTTTGAACAAATTAAGGAAACAAGTGTTACAGGTCAGTTTCATATTAATTGTAAGTGACAGAACATTGTTGAGCAATTTTGGACTGCTTTCACTCTGGTAACAGGAGTTTGACCTCATTACAGCTATTTCTTTCAAAACTGACGTAAAACATTTATTGGCAACCAACAATTCACATGTCCTGATATATGCTGGAAACCTGTGTTACAAGCACCTTTCTCGTCGTGTTGAGTGACAAAAGCATTTTTGAACATGTTGCCACTGGTTTCAGTCTTAAATCAACACTATGACTTCATTTCTGTTATTTCAGTCAGAATTGCTTCTAAAACCACTCTTTGTAGTTCAATCCTCAGTTGGTAAGATGTACGCTGGGAAACCTGTGGTAAAAGTGTGTTTATTTTTCTCTTTGAGTGGAAAATAGCATTGTTGAACGTGTTTGCACGTTTCAGGCTTTAATCAACATTTTGACTTCATTTCAGCCTGTTCAGTCCAAAATGCGTCTAAAACCACTGTTTCCAGCTAAGAAGTCACTTGTTTTCACCTTTGAAGGAAACATACATGGGAAAAAAAGCAATGCTGATAATTTTACACTTTTCAGTCTGAAATCAACATTTTGATTTCATTTTGTCTATTCCAATCAGGAACTCCTCTAAAACCACTGTTTCTAGCTAAGAAGTCACTTGTTTTCACCTTTGAAGGAAACATACATGGAAAAAAAGCAATGCTGATAATATTACACTTTTCAGTCTGAAATCAACATTTTGACTTCATTTTGTCTATTCCAATCAGGAACGCCTCTACAACCACTGTTTCTAGCTAAGAAGTCACTTGTTTGAACAAATTAAGGAAACAAGTGTTACAGGTCAGTTTCATATTAATTGTAAGTGACAGAACATTGTTGAGCAATTTTGGACTGCTTTCACTCTGGTAACAGGAGTTTGACCTCATTACAGCTATTTCTTTCAAAACTGACGTAAAACATTTATTGGCAACCAACAATTCACATGTCCTGATATATGCTGGAAACCTGTGTTACAAGCACCTTTCTTGTCGTGTTGAGTGACAAAAGCATTTTTGAACATGTTGCCACTGCTTTCAGTCTTAAATCAACACTATGACTTCATTTCTGTTATTTCAGTCAGAATTGCTTCTAAAACCACTCTTTGTAGTTCAAACCTCAGTTGGTAAGATGTACGCTAGGAAACCTGTGGTAAAAGTGTGTTTATTTTTCTCTTTGAGTGGAAAATAGCATTGTTGAACGTGTTTGCACGTTTCAGGCTTTAATCAACATTTTGACTTCATTTCAGCCTGTTCAGTCCAAAATGCGTCTAAAACCACTGTTTCCAGCTAAGAAGTCACTTGTTTTCACCTTTGAAGGAAACATACATGGAAAAAAAGCAATGCTGATAATTTTACACTTTTCAGTCTGAAATCAACATTTTGACTTCATTTTGTCTATTCCAATTAGAAACGCCTCTAAAACCACTGGTTCTAGCTAAGAAGTCACTTGTTTGAACAAATTAAGGAAACAAGTGTTACAGGTCAGTTTCATATTAATTGTAAGTGACAGATCATTGTTGAGCAATTTTGGACTCCTTTCGCTCTGGTAACAGGAGTTTGACCTCATTACAGCTATTTCTTTCAAAACTGACGTAAAACATTCATTTGCAACCAACAATTCACATGTCCTGATATATGCTGGAAACCTGTGTTACAAGCACCTTTCTTGTCGTGTTGAGTGACAAAAGCATTTTTGAACATGTTGCCACTGCTTTCAGTCTTAAATCAACACTATGACTTCATTTCTGTTATTTCAGTCAGAATTGCTTCTAAAACCACTCTTTGTAGTTCAAACCTCAGTTGGTAAGATGTACGCTAGGAAACCTGTGGTCAAAGTGTGTTTATTTGTCTCTTTGAGTGGAGAATAGCATTGTTGAACGTGTTTGCACGTTTCAGGCTTTAATCACATTTTGACTTCATTTCAGCCTGTTCAGTCCAAAATGCGTCTAAAACCACTGTTTCCAGCTAAGAAGTCACTTGTTTTCACCTTTGAAGGAAACATACATGGGAAAAAAAGCAATGCTGATAATTTTACACTTTTCAGTCTGAAATCAACATTTTGACTTCATTTTGTCTATTCCAATTAGAAAAGCCTCTAAAACCACTGTTTCTAGCTAAGAAGTCACTTGTTTGAACAAATTAAGGAAACAAGTGTTACAGGTCAGTTTCATATTAATTGTAAGTGACAGATCATTGTTGAGCAATTTTGGACTCCTTTCGCTCTGGTAACAGGAGTTTGACCTCATTACAGCTATTTCTTTCAAAACTGCCGTAAAACATTTATTTGCAACCAACAATTCACATGTCCTGATATATGCTGGAAACCTGTGTTACAAGCACCTTTCTTGTCGTGTTGAGTGACAAAAGCATTTTTGAACATGTTGCCACTGGTTTCAGTCTTAAATCAACACTATGACTTCATTTCTGTTATTTCAGTCAGAATTGCTTCTAAAACCACTCTTTGTAGTTCAAACCTCAGTTGGTAAGATATACGCTAGGAAACCTGTGGGAAAAGTGTGTTTATTTGTCTCTTTGAGTGGAAAATAGCATTGTTGAACGTGTTTGCACGTTTCAGGCTTTAATCAACATTTTGACTTCATTTCAGCCTGTTCAGTCCAAAATGCGTCTAAAACCACTGTTTCCAGCTAAGAAGTCACTTGTTTTCACCTTTGAAGGAAACATACATGGAAAAAAAGCAATGCTGATAATTTTACACTTTTCAGTCTGAAATCAACATTTTGACTTCATTTTGTCTATTCCAATCAGAAACGCCTCTAAAACCACTGTTTCTAGCTAAGAAGTCACTTGCTTGAACAAATTAAGGAAACAAGTGTTACAGGTCAGTTTCATATTAATTGTAAGTGACAGATCATTGTTGAGCAATTTTGGACTCCTTTCACTCTGGTAACAGGAGTTTGACCTCATTACAGCTATTTCTTTCAAAACTGCCGTAAAACATTTATTTGCAACCAACAATTCACATGTCCTGATATATGCTGGAAACCTGTGTTACAAGCACCTTTCCCTTCGTGTTGAGTGACAAAAGCATTTTTGACCATGTTGCCACTGGTTTCAGTCTTAAATCAACACTATGACTTCATTTCTGTTATTTCAGTCAGAATTGCTTCTAAAACCACTCTTTGTAGTTCAATCCTCAGTTGGTAAGATGTACGCTGGGAAACCTGTGGTAAAAGTGTGTTTATTTTTCTCTTTGAGTGGAAAATAGCATTGTTGAACGTGTTTGCACGTTTCAGGCTTTAATCAACATTTTGACTTCATTTCAGCCTGTTCAGTCCAAAATGCGTCTAAAACCACTGTTTCCAGCTAAGAAGTCACTTGTTTTCACCTTTGAAGGAAACATACATGGAAAAAAAGCAATGCTGATAATTTTACACTTTTCAGTCTGAAATCAACATTTTGATTTCATTTTGTCTATTCCAATCAGGAACGCCTCTAAACCCACTGTTTCTAGCTAAGAAGTCACTTGTTTTCACCTTTGAAGGAAACATACATGGAAAAAAAGCAATGCTGATAATATTACACTTTTCAGTCTGAAATCAACATTTTGACTTCATTTTGTCTATTCCATTCATTAACGCCTCTACAACCACTGTTTCTAGCTAAGAAGTCACTTGTTTGAACAAATTAAGGAAACAAGTGTTACAGGTCAGTTTCATATTAATTGTAAGTGACAGAACATTGTTGAGCAATTTTGGACTGCTTTCACTCTGGTAACAGGAGTTTGACCTCATTACAGCTATTTCTTTCAAAACTGACGTAAAACATTTATTGGCAACCAACAATTCACATGTCCTGATATATGCTGGAAAGCTGTGTTACAAGCACCTTTCTCGTCGTGTTGAGTGACAAAAGCATTTTTGAACATGTTGCCACTGGTTTCAGTCTGAAATCAACACTATGACTTCATTTCTGTTATTTCAGTCAGAATTGCTTCTAAAACCACTCTTTGTAGTTCAAACCTCAGTTGGTAAGATGTACGCTAGGAAACCTGTGGTAAAAGTGTGTTTATTTGTCTCTTTGAGTGGAGAATAGCATTGTTGAACGTGTTTGCACGTTTCAGGCTTTAATCAAAATTTTGACTTCATTTCAGCCTGTTCAGTCCAAAATGCGTCTAAAACCACTGTTTCCAGCTAAGAAGTCACTTGTTTTCACCTTTGAAGGAAACATACATGGGAAAAAAAGCAATGCTGATAATTTTACACTTTTCAGTCTGAAATCAACATTTTGATTTCATTTTGTCTATTCCAATCAGGAACTCCTCTAAAACCACTGTTTCTAGCTAAGAAGTCACTTGTTTTCACCTTTGAAGGAAACATACATGGAAAAAAAGCAATGCTGATAATATTACACTTTTCAGTCTGAAATCAACATTTTGACTTCATTTTGTCTATTCCAATCAGGAACGCCTCTACAACCACTGTTTCTAGCTAAGAAGTCACTTGTTTGAACAAATTAAGGAAACAAGTGTTACAGGTCAGTTTCATATTAATTGTAAGTGACAGAACATTGTTGAGCAATTTTGGACTGCTTTCACTCTGGTAACAGGAGTTTGACCTCATTACAGCTATTTCTTTCAAAACTGACGTAAAACATTTATTGGCAACCAACAATTCACATGTCCTGATATATGCTGGAAAGCTGTGTTACAAGCACCTTTCTCGTCGTGTTGAGTGACAAAAGCATTTTTGAACATGTTGCCACTGGTTTCAGTCTTAAATCAACACTATGACTTCATTTCTGTTATTTCAGTCAGAATTGCTTCTAAAACCACTCTTTGTAGTTCAAACCTCAGTTGGTAAGATGTACGCTAGGAAACCTGTGGTAAAAGTGTGTTTATTTGTCTCTTTGAGTGGAGAATAGCATTGTTGAACGTGTTTGCACGTTTCAGGCTTTAATCACATTTTGACTTCATTTCAGCCTGTTCAGTCCAAAATGCGTCTAAAACCACTGTTTCCAGCTAAGAAGTCACTTGGTTTCACCTTTGAAGGAAACATACATGGAAAAAAAGCAATGCTGATAATTTTACACTTTTCAGTCTGAAATCAACATTTTGACTTCATTTTGTCTATTCCAATTAGAAACGCCTCTAAAACCACTGGTTCTAGCTAAGAAGTCACTTGTTTGAACAAATTAAGGAAACAAGTGTTACAGGTCAGTTTCATATTAATTGTAAGTGACAGATCATTGTTGAGCAATTTTGGACTCCTTTCACTCTGGTAACAGGAGTTTGACCTCATTACAGCTATTTCTTTCAAAACTGACGTAAAACATTCATTTGCAACCAACAATTCACATGTCCTGATATATGCTGGAAACCTGTGTTACAAGCACCTTTCTTGTCGTGTTGAGTGACAAAAGCATTTTTGAACATGTTGCCACTGGTTTCAGTCTTAAATCAACACTATGACTTCATTTCTGTTATTTCAGTCAGAATTGCTTCTAAAACCACTCTTTGTAGTTCAAACCTCAGTTGGTAAGATGTACGCTAGGAAACCTGTGGTAAAAGTGTGTTTATTTGTCTCTTTGAGTGGAAAATAGCATTGTTGAACGTGTTTGCAC